>CM054120.1:67375842-67686032 GCA_028673005.1 Tanypteryx hageni | reverse complement strand
GTCTATAATGTGCAAACACTTTCTATACAGATAAGATCATGGATATGCCCAGCTGAGAATGCCTCAACCCCTGTTAAAACTGGTTTGGAAGAAAGGAATTTCAGCGGTGGTTTGAAGACAGCTAATCGTTTTATACCCCTTCCACTCATCAACCACGTGGAGTGTATTCCGGAAACAAATGTTTCTAGATCCTTTCTAGGATTTTTCCTATAGATGACCTTGTTTTATGCACTTTCACCCGTTCTCCCTATGCACAGCCAAATCTTTTGGCAATCTTTTTCTTAAGTTATCCAGGAAGGATCATTCCTCTCTCGTGCTTTTGGCTCCTTCGTCTTTTGCCACAGGTTAGTAAATTAGAATTTATATATAATGGTTTAAAAAAGGTTCACATAAATTAAATTGTTACTGATTTAGTGATGCTGTGTATTATTTGCTGTAGTAAAAAAGGCATAACAAGAAGTCATCAATCTGCCATAAATAATGTTGTAGCAACACAAAACAACTTCACCCTTCAAAGGACTGAAAAGCATAAAAAGCACTGTTATACACGGTGCGGCAGAGAGAACTCCCCGATTTGGGAGGGGCTTAGCTAGGGGTGGGGTGGGGGTACAGGAGTGTGGAGTGTGTCGTTAGACAGCTGTGTTCATGCCGTTTTCAGTTCACACCATGGCTTGGTCGGGAGAGCACCGCGCTTTTGTTGTCGAGGAGTTCATTCGAAATGGTGGTTCAGCGATAACGACGCAGCGTGGCCTTTTGCAACCGCTTCACGCTCAGTCGACGTGATCCCGTTCCTGATAAAAAACAATCACCATTGGGTGTCAAACTTCAGACAAACAGGTTCTGCATTAAAAAGGAAATCTACTGGCCGACCTCGGACCGCAACAGGACCGGAAAATGTGGCTGCTGTGAGAGCTTCGATTGGGCAATCTCCACGATGTTCTGCACGGAAACACGCAGCTGCCCTACGGTTATCAGATCAAAGTGTTCCGAGAATTCTGCATCGAGATCTCAAAATGCACCCCTACAAAATTGTGATTGCACAAGAACTGAGTGAAAGAGATTATGAAACCCATACAACTTTGTGTCGAGAACTCCTTCGGAATGTTCCCCCCACATATGTTTTGCTCTTTACGGACTAGGCACATTTCCACCTTTCAGGCAGTCAACAAACAAAATTTCCGGTACTGGTCACAAAATAACCCTAGGGAACTTCACCAACGACTACTCCACAGCCCTAAAGTTCCTGTGTGGTGTGCCGTTTTTGAGTTTGGTGTGTGGGGTCCGTACTTTTTTGAAGAGGACGGTGTTACTGTAATGGTGAACTCCGATCGGTATTGTGCATTGCTAGAGAACTTTCTCCGGCCTAAATTGGGTGATCTTTTCGATGAACATGGAGAAGAAAATGTGTGGTTTCAACAAGATGGTGCAACAGCCCACACATCTCGTCGTTCACTCGGAATTCTGAGAGAAATGTTTCCTGGGCATGTTGTCTCCTTGCGTGGTGACATCGGGTGGCCGCCACGTTCGCCAGATTTGACCCCGTGCGATTTTTTTCTCTGGGGCTATCTCAAAGCCCAGGTATACCAACATCGTCCCCAAACTTTGGAATCTCTTAAGGAGGCGATAACCTACGAAGTTGCTGCCATTCCGCCCGAAATGACCTGCAGGGTCATGGAAAACTACCGGGAGAGGCTCAATCAGTGTATCGACAATGGAGGCTGCCACTTGAATGATGTAATTTTTAAAACTCATTGATTTAAAACTGCATTGTGTGTACTATTCAGGAATAAAAAAAATTGTATCTTGCTTGGTTTGGCTTTTATTAGCTTCCCAAATCGGGGAGTTCTTTCTGCCGCACCTTGTATCTGCCCAGCTAAAAAAGGAAGAATGTCTAAAAAATGCTGCGATATTTGTAAATTAAACATTTGTAAAAAACACTCCACAAACAAAATCAGGATGTTTAGTATAGATATAGAGAGTAGGGCTACCAAAATACAAGGGAAAAAAATTATTTTTACACATATTTGTGTTGAACTGTCCATATCACTTTTAACCAAATTTAATATTTATAATGTACACTTATATACAAAATCATATTGGCATATTTAAACCGAATCAGCTAAACAGGGGTGCCACAATTACAAATTAAAGTCTTTCAGCAATTAAGGATTTGGAAAGATTTCAATTAAATTTCGTATATAAGATTTGTACAACATACCATAATGAAATCAAGATGTTTAACCCTTAATTAGTCGCGTGGGGTCAATATGACCCCAAGCAATGTTTTTTCGTCAATATCTAAAGAAATGTATGGTCAATCTGACCAAAACTTGTTCTACCTTCGACACTGACATTCTAGAAGAGAAATTAGCATTTTTGTTTATTTTTAAATTTGTTATTTTTGATATTTTTATATTTATATATATAGTATAAATATTGTAAATATTGAGAAAATTAAATTATTTTAATGTGCTATTTTGGTGTGTATCCATTTGTTATGTATATATGAGGTTAAAAAAAGTTGCTTTTATTTTGAAATCTCTCTACCTGTTACTTTTTTCTCTATTGGTCTAGAAGGGTTAAACGCAATACAGATTATTATTATCACATCAGAAATACAAATAATTTTCCTGATAAGCAGTATTTCATTGTTTTAACACTAGTTCTCTTATGATACATTTCTACTTCACTAATTTTCACTATAGGTTGGTTACCCCTCTTCCTCCCATCTCCCCCCTCCAATGTACCCTTTTCCCTCTTTTCGGAATTCTCCGGGTGTTTTCTTACTTCGGCCGCACACATGCAACCGTTTTCTTCCCATAGTTTTCTACCCGCAATAAAAGTCACAAACAAACGCATGTGATCTCTCTAGAAATTGCTGTCGAAGAATTGACCCGAGGATGACTTCTTTGACGCAGAATTCCACATATTCTATCAAGACCGATGCATGATTTTTGAAACTATTTTCTAATTTTATAATTGAATTACATCCATATTATTCTCTTTTCTGTACAGTAATTATTTATCACATGCTTGCGTCATTTACTGTGAAATACTCTCAAAAATGGAACATCTTTCTAGCGACTTTTGGCAGATTTTTTATCACCCTCATTGGATGAAGCTCTTAGTACCCATGTGCAAAAAGGATAAAAGAAAGCGGTTTGCCTTTTATTACCGCTCACCCTTTTTAGCACGAGTTTCTCCCTTATTTTTCGGAATAAGCACAAACACGAATGAGATCGGCAATCTTCAAAATTTTTGGATCTCCTACCGGTCGCATGACGGTCGCGGTTGGGACGTTTTAGACCAAAATATAAAAATCCTATTTTCGACTGGGTTTCTATGGAGAAGTCCCAAGTACGTTCACACTTATAGGGGAGGACGCGGTTGGACCTCGGCACGAACCCCTTGGGTCGCTCGAGGAGGCAACTTTTGTCCCAAGCCCCATCGAGGGCAATCCTCGGTGACAGCAGAAGTGAGCTTGAATCTTTCTGCTAGTTGGGGGCAGCCATGAACTACTTCATGCTGTAGGTGGGGGCCGGAAAGTGACCGTGCCGCGACCGATGTCTAACCCACAAGTGTGAGTGATCTCCGCAAAAATAGTCCTATCCCTAATAAAGCCCTCCACGATACCTTCATGCAACAATGCAACAAAAGGTGGCGTAGATACATGTGATCAGCTCTGCACTGCTTATAATGTTGGCAGAAGAACAAAAAGATGGCAGTTAGCTGTGTTTTTTCATTTGCTGAACGTTTCTGCCATAAATGCCTTTATTGTTTATAAACAAAACGTTCAAAAGGAAATGACAAGGCGAAATTTCTTGAAATCATTATCGAAGGAATTAATAAAGGATCTACAGATTTTGAGGTCTCAGAGTCAGTTTATATCTAGGCATCTCCGAAAGCGCATATGCACTCAACAGGGACTTGCGGAGGAAGGTCCATCACCGGGATCGGGACTATCAAGGGGAAGATGCAGACATTGCCCAAGAAATAATGACAATAAAGTGTCCACTAGATGTGGAAATTGTGGAGCTTTTACTTGCAAAGACCATATGATAATTAAGTGCATTGAATGTGGGGAGAGGGAAAGTGATTAGAAAATACAAAAAAAATATTTTGTTATTTTAATCAACGTTTATTGTAAAAATTATTAATAAATAATTGTATTATAATGTAAGATTGATTTTATTTACAGTAAAATATAAATAAATTAATATATTATTGCTTATCTTTAGAAATCATTTTGGGGTCATATTGACCCCACGCGACTAATTACGGAACTTTTTTCACGCGACTAACTAAGGGTTAAAGCAGAACTAAAGAGAAGGACTACCACATAAAAAGGGAAATAATATTTTTACACGTATTTCTAGAGAACTGACCTAATGGATTTTAACCAAATATAGTATATTTATTCTTCATATAAATAACCAATATATTATATTTTAACCAGATTGACTAAACAGGGCTACCACAATATCAAGGTTAGAATTTTTCTGTAACTATGAATTTGAAGAGATTTCAAAGAAATTTCGTGTAGGGTGAGTATAGAATGGGAAAACAAGATGAATATGTTTAGAACTGATCTAAAATGCAGGTCTACCACAATATAAGGAAAAAATAATTTTCTGATTTCAAAGCTATTACATTAGTATACGATTATACTGCGACGAAATTCACAAAAAGCATTTCTGTATCACAGGAAACCTGTGTACAACTCTACTTGTTATATATTAAAATTGTATTGAAAGGAGAGTAGGCAGATTAGTTCTTTACAGAACTACTTGTTCTTCTTTGACACATCTAATATACCACGGCTAATAAATATTTCCCACTACCCATTGCGGAAACATTTTTGAGATGCAGTTTTTTCATAGAAAGGTTAGTTTTGCCATGAACTTAGTAGTAGTAGTAGCATCGAGAGTTACCATGTAACCTCAAAAAATTTCATAAAAATCACTATAAAGGAAGCACTAGAAACAATAGCCAAAAGAGATTTCTTCCATCATGATCAAACAGAAACTGGACGAGAAGGGCCGGAATCAAGAGAGGCAGTGTAAACATTGGACCTTGTCTGCAGAGTATGTTTACTGATCTCAGCCTCCCCAGATCATGGCCTTAGGCAAGTCTCGTGTCCTGTTCCGAGGCATAGTGTAAATGAGGCTTAACAGTGAATATCCTGAAATGGCTTCTACAAGTAAACAGTCCAAGATTACATACAAAGATATTCCCGATATTTTAGAAGAAAGCAATCGGGAATTCAGTGACGATAGCGATGATGTGTACATAAATACTGACATTAGCGATAGTGAATCCAACGCAGAAACTTTGTTTGAAAAGGTATTAAAATTTTCATTTGTTTAGCAAATTAATTGTTAATAATAAATTGTTATTTTATGCATTTCAATACGTTACTGTAAATTGATTGAATTATTTGTAGAATACCTAGGTTGTGTGTAAGCAAATGCATCATACATAGGAGTTTTGTTTTTAATCAATTCCACAGTTTTATTGTTACTTTATATCTTATGTTATAAAGAATTTTTTTCTATTTTCCCTCAATATCAAATAGCATATGGACTACTACTTTGTAATTGATTTTAAAAACATTAAGAAAAACTTTGGTTGAAAAAGTATTAAAAATTTAATTGTTTAACAAATTAATTGTTAATAACAAATTGTCAATTGAGGAATTTGTAATGTTATTGTAAATTGATTTCATTCTTTGGGGAAACCTAGACTGTCTATATACAAGCAGATACTAATATTTAGTAGAAGTACAAATTTTATGCTAAATCCAACTTTTATTGCTGCTTCGCTCCTTTAATTGTTAACCTTTTGAGGTCAAATTTTTTTACCCTATGTGATCTCACAAGGTCCAATTAGTTTTGAAGAAAATGGTGAAAAATATCAAAAAGAAATTTACAGGCTTTTCTGGTATTATTCGTCTGTGGAAGTTTGTAACATCGTGTGGAACCATAATTATATTTCACAAAGTCATTGCCTGTGTCAGGATACCTGTAACAATCTTTATCATCAGCTGTAGCATCACCTTCAGATTTATCACTCCCCTCACTATTTACAATTTCACTATCACTTTCAGAAACATCTACAGGTATAAAATCATCAGATTCAACACTAACATTACTCCAGGAATCACTATTGTAGTTCGTCAATTATATCACGCTCATGCAATGATTGCTGGCTTGTGGATACCATTTTCAATCGCTAGATGTAAACATGGGCTGAGAAAATATTTTCTTGTCCTGCAAGTTTTGATTCAATATATTTCAACATATATTTTTAGTTGTTAATAACAATTTGTTAATGACAAATTGTTGTTAACAAAGTATTTGTTAATAAAAATCAGTTACTTTACGAATTTTTAATACATTATTGCAAATTACTTAAATTCCTGTATACATGAAAAAAGAAATATATGGTAAGAGGTAATATAAAAAAGATACATTTCAGTCCCAACTCCACAACTGGAATGCACTTCTGGTCTCTTGCTTTTCCCAGTCAAGAGGTTAACAGTAAATCCTATACAGGGTGTTTTCGATTTTTATTATTAATATTAATGCAGAACAATGTACATGTGCAGCTCTATCCAAATACAAAATGGCCGCACTTCTGACATAGTGTAATGAAAAAGTGTAAAAATAATCAATATTACTAATGTTTTATTGTTGTTTCAGGCTCAGGCCCTATAACAGGAGTGAACAAACTACAGCCTGCAAGGGCATTTTTTGTGGCCCATGATGCCATTATGAAAGCAACCCATAATATAAAATACACGAAATTTAATATTTGTAGCTTAAAATTATCACTGGAAAACCTTTTCCAGTGATGTTATGGGGATAACATATTTATTATTGATTTTCAATAACAGAATCCCATGAATTATCTCAAATAACTATAACGTGGCCCGCTGAAGCATTTTCATCAGTTAATGCAGCCCTCCTAAGAAGCCACAACTGTTAATGCTGCCTGCCACATAAAAGGTTTGCCCACACCCACCCGATAAGTACTGAGCCAGGTCATAAAATTTTGGTCTGCACAAACCGCTGCTATTACATAAAATTAAATTAAGGAAGTTTTATTAGAATATGAAACTACAACACCATCAACATTTACCCGAAGGATTTTCGAAATTTCAGCTTGCGAAAATCGAGGGTCATCTTAAATTCGAGTATGAAGTGGTTTACTGTCAATACATCCTGGTAAATTCATCGTGCGTCAATTCGTCATATGACAAACTCATTGTGCATCACCACATTGCACAAAAAACTCATCTCACCTCAATTCATCGCTCAACAAATTCATCGCAAGACAAATTCAAAGGCAGGTGTATGGCAAGGCGATCAACTTGTTGGGTTGGATTAGGAGTCATCCCCTGCCATACACCATCCAATGTGCATCGCCTTGCATAATTCACAAAGAGAATCGAAATTCATTCTGATATTATCAAAATATAAAGAAAAAAATTGTTGTGGAAAAGTGTCTCCCCCTGCCATACACCAGTCATGGTGTCTTCTAATTTGTCTCATGATGAATTTGTTGAGCGATGAATTGATGAACAATGAGTTCGTTGCATGAAGCATTGAGGCACGACAAACTAACCGAGACGAACTGACCATGATGAGTTGTTTTAGAACTCTAAGAAGTATGGCTACACATTAAACAATGTTTTTTAAACAAATAAAACAAGATAAAATAATTTTATCTACTGAAATTTTTCATTACAATCTTACGATCCTGATTTCAATTAATACAGTATTATTTTTTTTAAATACATTATTTAAATTGTTTTTTTCTCAAACAAAAATTTGTAACAAATCATTTCAATTACCATATTTCCCGCCATATAAGACGCACTTTTTTCCAGAAATCTATCTCAAAAAATCACTCTGCGTCTTATACGGTGATGATCACGGCTATCATAAACAAGCATGTTGTTGTCTTGTCTCACCGATGATTTTAGAGTTTTTTACCAATATACCGGAAACTTTATGAAACTATTGCTAAAATGTTAAAAACATTCAAATAAATTACCGGTAAATTTTACCTTTGGGAAAAAACCTTGCTGGATCTGTTAAGGCACCATAATGAATATTTTTAAGGTGCAGCTGTAATGAATGTTTTCATGATGTAGTTGTAGCCACTGCACACCAACTTTGAACTGTGCAAGGAGCAGCAGGCAGGGCCCCAGGAATTCAAAGATATTTGAAAATTGAGTAATGTCATAGCCACCACAGGATGGTGCTGGTGACAGTGGTTACTTTACTTTTTTACATTAACTTGATTACTTTTTGCCATTACGAGAGTTTTGATTTTCCATCATTTTCAGAACGTTTTGTGAAGGTAGGCGAAAAAGAGACTGCAAAAAGTCTGCTAAATGAGGGGGGGGGGGGGCGTCTTAGATTCGGGTCATCTTCAATTTGGGTAAATAGGGTAGTATAGATGGTAATGCCCTTAGTTGTAATTTAATCATGAAAACTGTTAGTCTGCAAAGTTTTTCAGTTATTCTCTGTAAAACTAAACACTTACAGGTTTAACAATCCAACGAGTATCTTTTCTCCTACCAGTGGCCTCGTCCCATTCCTGCTTGAGAAAGTAGATGTCATTTGGTAGCACGTAGGTTTCTGGTACAAAATAATATCTGTAAAATTTTGGAATAATATAATTGATATAATCAAAAAACATGGACTTCTAATACAGAAAAACAAAAACAACTAAAAATAAATTAAGAAATGCAAAAACTTAAACTGCTTCATAGTTTTATAAAAATATACAATTTATAATGATTTGCATAGAAAAACTCACCAAGCATCAATATATATCTACAAAGAATAACAATGCAGTATCTTCAAATGAGAAAGCAAATAATGTTCTCCAAAGTAGATAGTACATAATAAACAAATATTAAAAAGAATGGATTTTTTACAGCAATTTTTCTATTATATGAGTACCTCAAGAAAATCTCAGGTGAATAATTTGTTTTAAGTAATTTTACTGAGTTAATATTAGTCAGGGTCAGCCCAAGGTACCTGCAAGCCAAGCTACCTCCCAAGGCTCTATAATCTCGAGCAGATGTCTTCAGCATTTTATCAATGACATACCCTTTTTGAGCATTTTAAAAAGTTGCATGCCCCAAAAGGAAGTTTGATATAATAAGGATATGGACAAAATTTTGCTTTGAAATACATAACTGATATTTATAAATGTAAATAATACAACTTGGTGTGATACACTTCTATTTTAAATATAATTATTGACCATGTGGGACTTCTTGCATGAAAAACGACCAGCCGATATCTTAATAATATACTTACAATGATACAAGAAATTAGTTTACATCACAATTCTCCTATGTAAAAACATCCCTATGATGTTTCATAACATAACTTATAATCGTAAATGTCATTGATTTTGAAGGGATGCATAAAAGCTGAAGAATAAAAATTATAATCTTTAATATTTTTGCATACCCTTTTAAAATGCTGCACATACCCCCAGATGAATATTCCCGATCAAGAGGGTGATTTGCTAATAAGCTATCTAAAACACTGCTTGCAAGAAGCTAATGTTTGCTAGGAATATACTATATCACTGAAAAGTCAGCACCTTAACCCATTAGCGCCTCAATTAATTTTTTGTTTGGAAAGTTGTTAAAACATTTTGTTTTCGAATCCTTTATGTCTCTAATGGTCAAATATGTTTAAAATTTTCTTTTTGCACACCTGGTACTGTAGACACATGCAGGTGCCATATGGCATCTCTAAGAGCTTTGGCTGCTATTTTATAGAAATCAAAAGAAGTGTTTTATTACAACACAGTACATTTTCCTCCTTTCAAAACAGTATGATATTTTTCTTTTTAATGTTTTAGATATTTTGGAATTGAATCACATACAATCTGTAGAAATAGATACCAATAATGAAATCTTGGACGCAAAAACTGAAACTCAATGGAATGATACGATACTGAAGTTGCTCAAAAGTTTCCTTACATCTGCACGTGAAAGTCAACAAAATAACCAATGCATAGTCTAACATTGCATGTAGTACACTCAGTCCTCCTCTGACTGGTGCAGAACTCATTCGCACATTTTCTTCTTTGGTTGTTCGTGTATGCAATTAGGTGCCCACTGTTATCATAGTGGATACCATCAGATACCCTATGTAAAGAAAAACAAAATGTTAATCAGTATAAATTCCACAGTTCAGACTTCAGTACTAGCTATGGTTCAGTTACATTCCTTTTCCCTAATTGTTTATTAACCTGCTTCTTAATGTGCTGGTATGCCTGGTAGGGGTCTGGCCAGCACCTTTGGCAAGTTTTCCGAATCATAGGAGGTAGGACTGAGCCCTCTTGAGTTGAAGTTGACTTATGTTCACACCACACTTTCTTATCAACACCCAGGCATTGCTGACACAGACGTCAATAAGGTATGTAAAAGTCGGCCGCCACCATTTTTTACTTCTTATGCCAATTCTATAGCAATTTACATTACCATCCATCAGGTCCATACCTCCCATATAGTGGTTGTATTCCGTTATCAAGGCAGGTCATGGAACATGAATTCGCTTTTTTTCAGGTGCCGAATGCATTGTGTGGGCCTGCAATTCTTCCCAAATTGGTTTTTTATTAGTTCAATGAAAGGGCAAAGTTTCCACATCTTATCTGCCACGTTTATTTGCCTGTTGTCTGCACAATGGATAAATCTCATTATCTGAAGAAAGCAGTCTCGACGCATGGTCTGGTATATCATTTTGTTTCTCACATCCGTATCATTTTCCCAGTACCTGCACTTTCCTGGAACCCAGTTGTACCCAGAAATGATCCGAATGCCTAGGAAAACCTTTATTTCTTCTCGGGATACTTTCGGGTCAGAGTTATTTGTAAATAGTGCATATTTAGTTGTTTCCTTTAGAAGTTATAATTTCTTCATCTATGAACATTTCAAACATGTCTACGGATGATTTCCCGCAATATTCTGAATAATCAGCCTCTGGAAATGGCGAGTTTTCAGTGTAAATCTTCATTGTCTCTCTCTCAGGGCCGAATTTATTAGCCTGTTCGTCTTTTTGCTAGTCGTCCTCTTGGTCTTCTTAGCACATTTAGGAGGATATTCTGTCCTGTCTAAATTTTCACCACCCTGATATAAAAAAATCGGGATCATTAGTGCCTCCGTGAATGCAGTCTTCCTGCAAGTCGCCACCCAAATGATGTTTGTCCAAGTGTACGGCCTCTGCGCGTGCTCGGATTTGACAACCACTCAGTTTGTTGATGGTGCCCCCCGCCCTCTTCTGTGAAGTCTTCGTCAGAAATAACTCCCAAGTTCTGGTGGCTTGATATATACGAAATCTAAATTTGCCTCGTCATCATCTTGCTCCAAAAGCAGAACCACCTTGTGAACCATCAAATCCTGACTAAATGCAAAAAAGCAAAATTGCTTGAATGTGTATTTGGAATGTTTTTAGTAAATGTTATGCATTATTGTCAGAAAGTATATTCCTAAGCATTTATGTACTGTCATAAAAGAAAAATGAAAAAATCTAAGTGTGTAATGTGACAAAATAACAGTACAGCATGGGAAGCGCCTAGCAGTGTCAAACGGTACCCATGAACTTTAACGCATAATAATCCCCACTAATCAGAATTATATAAACAATACACTCCAGTTACACTTTAATCATTGTATGAACATAATGTTGAAATGACAAATATCTGAGAATAAGTACATTAAACATCATAAAACAATAACTTACCCAAGACAGGCATCCATTGCTACCGCATAATAACAATGATGTAATTGAGTGCTCTCAGTAGCTGTGCGCAGCGGTGGCGGGAGTAGCCGAATAGTTGCAAGTGACTGCCGTAAATGTTGTGATACATTGTAACCAAAATTTAAGATTATATTTCATGACACTGTGGAACAGCATGTAAATTTAGAAACGTATGCACTCAGGTGCCGTATGGCACCGCTAGGCGCAAATGGGTTAATGTCAATCTTTCAACCTTTTTGTAGTAATTGGTTTAATGTTTAACATTAACTTGGCACAACTAAAAATTTCATGTAACTGAGAGTGCCATTGCATTATGTGGAGAACGTGGCTGTAAATAGTAATAATAGTAAAAGTAATAACGATAAATTCATTCTATTTTTTGTTTATTCAGTATTTTAATGAATGTTATGATTTATAATTCTCATTGTTAAAACTATCGTTAGTATTTTCAACATTATATATGAGGTAAATTTTCATAATATATTTAGGACAAAATGAAATTATAGTATTCAAAATATACTACTATAAAATATTAAAATGAGCCTCATTTTAGGCTAAAAGTTGTAACACTAGTAGAAATAATGCTCAAAAAAAATATGTCATTGATATATTTAAATTGGCAAATCATGGTGCATATATAGCACAGTAGAAGCAACATATGCAGCTTTGCATCTGTTTGATCCCTCAAGAACAATAGCTTGACTACTTAGATTAAACAAAATAGCAATGCATATGAAGTAAAATTTACAGGTTGCCAGTATTTCATAATACGTTGGTACACTCCTAAAGGGTTAAGGACCAATAAATAATAATAAACTTTTCTTCAGTAATATCAAGATCTCATACAATTAATTTTGAAACTAGTGACAATATAAAAATTAATTTATAGAAACAACTTTTATATAGATGATACCAATGTATGGAAGAAGAGTAGAATCACCAAACAAATATATGAAGGAAGAGTGAATGGCGAGAGAGGGAGAGGCAGACCGCGCAAGACTTGGTTGGTTAGTTGGTTAGTGAGACTCTGAGAAAAAGGGACGTGAAAACTATGAGGAATAAAAGGAAATGTGACTCAGTGTATGAGTGTAAGTGAAGTAAAAGAAGTGTGCAAGGATAGAAGTGTGTGGAGGAAGCATGTGGTGATGGGTTTGTAATTGGCAGACATATGGCATGGCTTACCCCGCAAGGGAAAGCATCAAGGTGTGTTGTGTTGTTGTTGTTATACCAATGTATGTATATTCCATATGATGCAATACATCATCTGTAATTTTGCTAAATCAGCAACAATGGTCTCCCTTGAAAAAAAGTTTTTCACATAACAAAATTTGCATGTTCAAAACAAATTTGCACATCAAATTGATATGTACGAGGTGCTATCCAAGAGATATGAGAATGCTCATGTAACAATGTAACCGATAAAAGTATAAAAACTATCCTGTTAGGTGGTGATAGAGTATACTTTCACGAGTAGTTTGCCTTGTTGTATGCCATTTTATGCTGCATCAGTCACATTTGTGAAGCATTTTAGTGAAGATGTGTACCATGCATTCTGTGATTTTTCTAAATGAGAGATTAAATAGAACAAAGAGTTTGCATCAAGTTTTGTTTCAAGCTTCGTAATACAGCTTCTAAAACACGTGAAATGTTACGAACAGCCTTTGGAGAAGATGCATTATCAAAAGCACAAACATACAGGCGGTATTCATGATTCAAAGATAGGCAAACTTCCATGGAGGACGAAGAACATTCTCAATGACTGTTAACGAGCAGAACGGAAGAAAATGTTGAAAGGGTTCAAGAGTTAATTCAACAATTCACACTATTCATGATTTGTACAAAAAACTGAATATTTCTCACGGAAGCTTCCAATGCAAAGGATCTCTGCCAAATTTGTTCCTCAAGGGCTAACGGATGAAAAAAAGGAAAATCGACTGTGTGTGTCATAATCTTTAACAATAAGTTCAAGATGGCCCAGATTTCTTGTCCAAGGTCGTTACAGGTGATGAAGCATGGGTTTATGGGTAAGATCCATAAATACATTCTCATAACTTTTGGGTAGCACCTCATATTTGAAAATCTGCAGCAGGAAAACAAATTTTTTGGGCATTCTTCGGTTCAAATTCAAAAGTCATATTATTTTATAAAAATAATTTTAAAATGCAAAGCTGCACCCATTCCTATGTTATTCAAATGGAGGAATGACAGTCTTGCACCTAACATCTCCAGCACAAAGTACATTTTCCTGCTGCTACAAGCCATAGTTGGAGGTAGTAAATGCTGTTCCTGAAAGTCCTGGAATCAAACTTGGGCCATTATATTACACCAGCATTACCCAAAATCCTCTTTAGGCATCCATTACTTTAAATCTGAAATATACAGGGTGATTTTGAATTCTACCAATAAATGACAGAAGTAGTAAGGGGGTTTCCATAGAGCACAAAATGCCTTGTTCAAGATTTCAGAACCGCTTAACATCCAAGATATGAGGTTTAGAAGTTGACGCCTCGCCTCGAGGTAGGCAACCCGGTCGTGTGTTAAGTCATATGTATGCAATTTTTGGCATTCTTTTGCTGTGAAGAACAAGTAGGAAGAGTGAATGTAACTGGCACTGTGTGTAATGCAGGTTTTTAATACCCTTACATCATGCTCAGCGATAACGGAAGCTGCTTGAAATGGTGGCCTCGAACCTCACAACACAATGTGCACCAATGTGACATTGATTGCCGAATACATTCAAAGATACCAGGAATGTTCCTAATTTCATCATAGGCAGCTTGAATGTGAGGGACGAGATCTTTCTCACATTCTACAGCTCTGTCGTACACTAGGGTCTTGAGATGTCCCCACAAAACATAATCCAGTGGATTCAAGTCATGGCACGGGACCACCATTCCCAATCCATTTCTTGCGGTACCTCGAATTCAGATGGTTACACGCCACAGAGCTGAAATGGGCAGGGGCACCATCATGCTGGAACCACATGTGCTGGCGGATCTTCAGAGGAACATCTTCCAGTAATTGAGGCAGGGTTTGAACAAAAAATTCGCGATACAGATCGCCCATCAAACGAGCAGGAAGGATGTGTGGCCCAATGAGGTAATCGTTCAGTTCACCACATAACTAAGTTGCCTACCTTAAGGCACAGAGCATCAACTTCCAAACCTCGTATCTCGGGTGTTAAACGCTTCCGGAAGCTGGGACAAGGTGTTTCGTGCTCTATGCGAACCCCCCTACTAGCAATATAATTTTGTCAGTAGAGTTCAGAATCACCCTGTATATGTGTTACATTTTAAAGATAAGACATTGTATTAGGTTTTAGATTAATCAGAAAATGAACTGATTACATCACTTTAGGAAGTATGATATAAAATTTACCAAAAAGATGAACTAATCTACTTGAAAATGCACAAATGCAATGGCAAACATTGGAGTTTACATAACCAACTGATATTATATTCCATCTCTCATCCTTACATTTAGTGTCGAAAAATAATGCACAGAAGAGCTTGACACTTACTCAGACATTCCATATATATTTCTCATTTTTTTTAGATTATTACAAAGTGTATCCTTTCTGCCAATGTAGAAACCTCCAGGGATATGGTTGATTTTCTGAGATTCTTTCACATGAGCAAAACTTGAAGGTGACAGATTTTTGGTCCAAATGCCCAAGTATTCATCACAGCCTGTAACAAAAGTGCAAATAAGTGGAAATGTAACCATTCAGTTAAAAATTATGAACTGGTGTTTTAAGAACAATGATACAATGGTAATGGCAAAAAATGTAAATAATGAAGAGTATAATTATCATGTTCAAACCACATTTTAAGCCAAATACTACACAGTAGTAAACAATTTGGTTTACAATACCAACAATGGAAAATAGGTTCTTATTGGAATAATTCATTACGGAATGTTGTTGTCTCCACATTAACTAACCAGAATGTGTAGTATTTGCAGGAAACAGAAGTGAGAATAATACTAGAAACATCTGCTTTTTTGCTTGGTCCTACTACAAAAGGAGACAATTTTCAATTGATGTTACGAATAGAAAGTCTTTGCCAGGCGGCCAAGGTCAACATTCTCTCGTTTAACAAATTTATATATATATATACAGCTTCTCCTCGACTTACGACCGAGTTCCGTTCCGACTGACAGGTCGTAAGTCGATCTGGTTGTATGTCGGATTTATATTTTTCAACACTATTTTCATTCAAACGGGTTATAAAAATATAAAACACAAAAATTCAATCTATGTATAATTATTGTACATAATGTGGAAAATACATAATATGTACTCTATTGTACTGTAAACAAAAATACAACCTAAAATTAATGTAAAAATAAATACAAATGAAATTCCGCATACATACAATAAAAAAATTTTCTGTGAAAAAAGTGCAATTGAAAATTAATTTTTAATTTTCACAATCATGTTCTTGGGTTGAGGTAGATGGTTTTTTGAGGAACATGGTGAGCTTTGTTTGAATAGATTTTTTCTTTTTTTCGTCATATATCTCACGATAACAACGCACAGCATCTTGAATGATACGTTCAACCTTTGCAAAGTGTTTGACATTAGGATCCATTACTTCGAAACAGGCTAGAGCTTTATTCAATTGCGAAAACGAATCAGACAAACCCTTTGTCGTGAATTTCTTTTCTGGCTCATCTTCTTCTTTATCTTCTTCTCTCGCTTTTTCTTCTGCCACTCTGTGTGCTTCCAATTCAATCAACTCTTCATCTAAAAGTTCTTTTGTCTTACAATCTAGCAACTCCTCTACATCTTCTATTTCACATTCTAATTCTAGATTGTTTGCAAGTTTAACTATGTCTTCTCTAATCACTTCTAGCTCCTCCTCTTGTTCAAATCCTTCAAATGTATTCACATAACATTTGAGACACTTTTTCCAAATTCCTGACATACAGTTCTTTGGTACACATTCCCATGCGGTCGAAATATTCTTGATACACTGAAGAATGTTGTACTGCTTCCAAAAATCTCGCAAAGATAAATCTGCATCAGAATCGATCACTTCGATGGCTTGTGTGAATGTCGTTTTGAGGTAATGAGCCTTAAATGCTGAAATAGCACCCTGATCCATGGGTTGGATGATAGCGGTTGTGTTAGGTGGCATAAAAACCACTGTAACATCAGGATGAAGGTAGTCCAGATGAGGGGGGGGTGGCCAGGGGCCTTGTCCATAATCAATAAAATCTTGAAAGGGATACCTCTCTCTGCACAATATTCACGAGCCTGGGGAATGAAGCAGTTCATGAACCAGTCTTCGAAAAGTGCTTGAGTCATCCAAGCTTTAGGGTTTGAACGGTAGTAAATGGGCAGTGTATGCTTGTTGATGTGCTTAAATGCATGAAGGTTTCCCGAATGATAGATTAGAAAAGGCTTCAGCTTAAAACCCGCGGCATTACCACCAAGCAACAAAGTTAACCTATCCTTAAAACCTTTGAATCCTGGCATCCTTTTTTCTTCTTGGTGTATGTATGTACGAGTAGGCATTCGTTTCCATAGCAAGCCAGTTTCGTCTACGTTGAAAATTTGTTCTGGTTGATAACCTTGTTCTTCAATTAATTTGTTAAAACTATCAACGAATTTCTGGGCTCCATCTTCATCTGCACTTCCTGCTTCTCCTGTGATACATACATTATACAAAGCAAATCTTTTTTTAAAACACATAAACCACCCATTACTAGCCTGAAAATCTTGTGTGTAATCATCTCCAGAGCATGATTTTTAAGTCTGAAAAAGACATCTAGCCTTTGTTTGCACTGCGAGAAGGCTCATGAGTATTTTTTTCTGTATTAAATCTTCCATCCACATGAATAACGATTTCTCCATTTCATGGTTGGGTCCCTGTCATTGTTTGGTTAAAATTGTAGACTGCATAGGTGCAGAACCTTTCACAGCTTCACGAATTCTTTCTTTGACCTTAAGTATCGTCGATACTGTGGAATGAGAAAACTTCAAGTCATGTGCTATTGTATTAACCTTCTTTCCACATTCATACTGCCGGATAATCTTCATTTTACAGTTTAAATCAATAGCCTTCCTTGACTTATTAGCTGGTGCATCTGCAGATGAAAGTATTTTCCTTTTACCAGTCATTTTAGGGGTAATATTTCAGATACAACTGTAACAAATCCACATGCAACTGATGCTTGAAAGCGACTGAGTGAGAGGCAGTGGGAGGGTCAAACAGACTCTGATGCCTAGACCCTGCTGCGCGCTAGGCATCAATTCCGGGAACTTTTTGACCCTACCACGTAGTTATCTTTATTTATTTATTATTTATTTCTTTTTTGTGGTCGTAAGTGCGGATGGTCGTAAGTCGAGGAGAAGGAGTGTATATATATATATATATATATATATATATATATATATATATATATATATATATATATATATATATATGCACACACACACATACTAATGCAGTGATGGCAAACCTTTTCCAGCTGGTGTACCAAAATTACCTTAAAAAGAGTAAAATTTGCTTCTTTGCATGGAAGTATCATAAAAAATCATGTGTCTATTCGTAGAATATAGCATATAGTGTCTTTTCCCACACAGGAAGAAATATATACCTACTAAATGATTGAAAAGATATATCAAAAACATCCTAAGATATATAGTTTGTTAATTTTTATTGAATTATTTGTGCGAATCCCGCATCTTCAAGACTTTACAAATAATATTAAACACTAACAAAAAATAGGTAACATAAATGGATAATGTTATCTTTGGTGGAGGTGGTACACACTATTTAGAAGAAAATATTATGTATCTCATGAAAAATTGTTATATGTAAAAACAATAAATGACGTAAATGAAGTAATGAAGATGATGGATGACATGAATGAAGTGATCCAATGCATCAACTTCTGTTTGTCAAATTCCAGTTAAAAACCTATCGAATATTAACGACATAATAAAAATATCAGATACTAAATTTTGTGCTGATGCCAGGGGCAGATCAGGCCACCGGGACAGTGTTATCATCAAGACAAATATAAAAAAATCGCTTGAATTTCTATTTTTCCTTATTTCATTTTCGACAGGAGAGCTCATTTTTTACTCTTTCTTTTACTGTGTTTCTACTAAAGCTATGCTTCCATCAATAAAAAAGTTGCCAACATGAAGTAAAGCTGACACGCAGGCTTAAATTGAAGTGTTTCCATTGAAACTTACATTTTGGTTTAGTAGTGATCGAACTCTTGACAATGGACAAAGTGACAAAAAACCAAGTATTTGGAAACCATACCAAGAAGGCTTGTAAATATCATCTGCTGAAAATCCACTGTTTTTACTTTTCTTCACTTTTGTTAGCTCCCTTCTACGTAATTAATATCGCAGTTAAATTTTGACCCAATTTCACTAAGCACATCATTAGGGGAAGACCTCCTACCAACTGTAAACAGAGATAAGGGAGAGTGCGGCAGCCCCACCCTTCTCATTTCACCTGGACAAGGGGGATAGGATGGCGACTAACTACGAGGTCAGCCACCATAGTTGAAAGTGGACAAAGATGCTCTTCTTCTACCTCCTCAACGTCATGGTCCTCAATAGTTATATTCTCCTGACGTCATCTGGTAGGCAGATGACGCATTGTGTGTGTCGTCTTGCTCTCCAAGTAGGGGCGTTAGCTCTTCCCACTGTTACTTCCCAAAGCAGAAGACTGAGCAGCACAAGCGGGACACATTTGCATCGCTTGGAGGCCAAAGAAAACAAACTCTTGCCCGTAAAGGGATTTCCTGAGGATAGTTTTTGTTGCGAAGATTGAAGTCCCAGGTTCGATTCCAGAAATTATCCTTCCCATTTGATTTACATGGGAAATCTGAAATCCATTGTGCAGGGTAATTTTCTTTTGCACATTCAAATTTCTTGGAATTGTAATATCAGGGCGCGTTTTGTACTATTCTCCGAGGAAAGGAATGAAGATTCTAATTTTTATAATAGAATTTTGCTTATCGATTGTATTTCATAGAATTTCACATAAATACTGGCGATTTTGCAGGTTTTATCACTCATTACAAAAGTGTTGCCATAGCAACAACTATTGTTGGACTCAGATTCGGTATATTCTAATATGTACACATGTTATTTTTGCCGTACAAATACGCGTGATCAATTTAATATTCCGTTCGAATGTATTTGTAGTATATTATAATGCTAAATTATGAAATTTGAGAACATAAAGAGCTACATATCCGCAATTACTTAAGCTATTCAAGGCAATATAAGTATTAAATAAATAATTAAATGGAAAGTAGGCATCATAAGTTGTTTGGATCATCTTGTAATATTCTAAAGAATGAGTTTTAATATGTAGGAGCAATTTAGTTACAGCTATAAATTTACAATGAAACACATCACATCACATCACAATCACATTTTGCGTGCTATAGATGCAGGCGTAATTTAAATGTATCAAATTTTACTGGACTAAATTCGAAAATTTTGATTTATGAATATTAATTAAATCCCATTCAGATGCTGTTGACAATGGCTACTTGAATCGTGCCTGTATAAAAAAGTAATTATCACCAGATTTCCAGTTAACATATTCTTTTCATAATTTATTTTACCCGTATTTTTGTTACTTCCGATATTTATGCCTTGGAATATCGCATCAAGGAATACATTCTGTAGATAGTTGAAACACCTTCAATACCTCGGTTTGTTTTACGTAATTCTTTTATAATGCGATTGCATTATATACAATCAACAGCTTCACAAACTAGTCTGATTAGCTGACAGAATTGCCTACGACCCTACGGATCACAACGGATTGATGGGTAACGAAAATAATTTCTCTAAAATAACGATAGGTGGGACCAGTACATATAAATATTTGTGACTTAGGAAAGGGATGAATTTGGCCAATCAACGCTTTCAAAGCGAAAACTTCTGCAATTCCCACTATTGTGAAAATACGAATGTTGAGGCAAGGATTCCAAAGAGTGAACAAAAAGAATTGAGTTTTTGAGGCCCATGTATCAAGAACTTCTCCGTAAAACAATCAAATCAAGTGAGGGCATTAATTGTTACCTATACTTACTGCCGGCGGTGATTTTTTTGTTTGCTAATTTTTTAGGCATGAATATAGTCCTCCCCTTACTTTTCTAACTAATATTTTGGCCAAAAAGGGGGGACTATATTCAGACTAATATGGTATATCATTTATGATATACATATATTCATTCGTCACTTAGCTCATTCGATTTTGTGCTTGATTGTAGACAACAATATTATTAGAAAATGAGAGTGGCAGCGAGTTACCATACCAATTAAAGGGGCATATTGGTCACTTATCTTGAGAGTAGCTTGACTTTGGATGAAAATATTAGTGAGTGAAATGAGCATGAAAAATTCTAAACTCTAAAGCCGGGGCAAAGCCTGGTTAATTAATCGGTTATTAATACAGTCGCGTTTCAATAATCTGAGGTGAACGGGACCAGAGCAAACTCGGATTATATGGAATGATAAAATGTAAAAGCACAAAATTTAAAAAATGCATTAAAACATTTTTATTATTAAAAACAAATTTGTCATTGTAAAATACCACAATAATAATAAAACACAAGTATATCTTAAAGATAAAACATCGTCACCAGTCTTTAGTTTCTTTGCCTTAATCTTTTTCCCATGCGACGAAGATTTTTTTGTATCCAACCATCAAAAAACAAAGTATTAAAGGTACACATATATATAATGGTGTTTAAATAAGCTTTCTTTCCATTTAAATACAATAGTCCCTCTCCAACTGCGGTGGATAGTTCCTGGCTTGACAGCGGTAAGAGATAAGTGCATTTGGAGAGGGCCAAGGCTTATGGAAAATATGGGGTTAGGGGGAGTAATCCTTGAGAGGCATCCCTGAAATCTTATAATTCATAAAAAACATGTTTAAAAATTCTATTTATTGTATTCGTTATCATTATAATTGTAATATATAATAAAATTCTTCTTTTATATATTTATTATCCTTAAAAATTCAATTATATAAAATAAAACAAGTAAAACTTGATTAAATTTAAGTACAGTAGAAATGTAATGAGCTGTCCCTCTTGAGGCCATCATCTTCACCTTATGGTCTCCATAGCAAAGCATCTATTTGTGACTGCCTAACCCTGACTACACTCCTCCCCTTACATTTCGTAAATCACCACAGTCCACCAGATGCACAGCTACAAAAAGAAAAATTTATTTAACAAAGTCAAAAATCATATCATAAAGAAAAACTACAGGAATATTAATCTCACATTATATTGGTGAGTGTGTAAGGTGTTGTGGCACCAGAAGCGGCAGCATAGCTAGCGCTTGAGGATTGAGCGATACTGGGAGTAGGCGTTAGAACTAGATAACTGATAATGGACGATTGCTTCATTTTTTGCTGTAGGGTCTTCTGAACCTCCTTATATTGTAAAAGTGATGTCTCCAGCTCTCTCAAGCTTCTTTCGAAGAATGGGTCAGAATCGAACACCAAATCAGAAAGATATCTGGCGGCTTGCATTATTTTATTTAACTGTACAAGAGTGAATTTCTGTTTTTCGTTTCTACCTCGTCGTCTTCATCCTCGCTGGTGCTCGACTTTATAAGCTCCTCCAGATCCCCCTCAGTTCTTCTCGATGGGACTTGAGAAGATCTTCAACTTCAGCCACATTGAGGTGTTCAAATTCCCTTCCACATGATGCACTAGTTCCTCTGTCTTGCGTATCTCTGTGTCAATAGTTATATTATTATATTTTTGTGCAGCCTTTCTCTGTAGTGGGCACTTTTTTATTATATGCATTGTAATGTATAATTATACTTCAACTATTGTAATTTCCAAAGTGCTCAATATTTTCAAGTTAAATTTGGAATGGGTACTGATTACGATCTATATTATAACACAGTTTCATCAAATTTAAATTTATTTACAGTTATGGTTAGTACAAAAGTACAATTCATATATTTTATTTTTGTTACATAGTTTTATTGAAAACGCAATCCTAATGCAGTCATAATTACACATAAAAACATTTTGTAAGTCCCTATCATAGTAATTGGTCACAGTATGATAATGCTCAAAAAGATACAAATGAGAGATTACACATGATGAACTAACGCTCGAAGCATCTCCTTTATCATATCTCACAGTCCAGCTATAATAGTTACACTGATTTGTAAGGTGGCAGTAGCCTACAATGCCTACAAGGATACCTAAATACATAGCACAATGTGTGCTGCCCTCAACAGAGCAGCTATGAAACATGTAGTGATGCGTTTCCCTAAGCGTAGGCAAAATACATATTAATGTGTGTCCCGACTACAACAGTCAGGCAGTGAAACACGTAGCACTACGTGTTAATAGTATTTAATATACAATCAGCTATAGTATATTTCTTCCAGCAATCAGTTACTGTCAAAGAAGAATCCTGTTCCATAGCATCACATATTCCAGTGAATATACGTCTAATGTAATAACTCTTGAAACATTTTATCCCTTCCCAATCTGAAGGCTGCAGTAGAAAGGTGTATGGAGTTAAAAACACTACTTTATGGAGCTTCTCGGCTGGGTGACCTGACACATTGTCTAGAATAAAGAGCACTTTAAATTCTAGATTTATTCTTGCTAGGTACTGCTCTGCGTAATAAAAAAACAGTAGTGTAGCCAGTCCATCAACACCGTACCAGTAACCCATTCCTTACGATTTACTTTCCAGAAGACTGGCAAATGATGCTTATTTTTCCCTTCAAAGCACATGGATTTTCTACTCTATAGAGGAGCGTTAGTTTAATCATGCAGTCTCCTGACGTTTTTGTACATAGGAGAAGCATCAATCTCTTTAGATGCCTTGAACCCTGAGGCAGTCCTCTCTTCCTTAGAGATGAAGGATCTTGCTGGCATCCTCTTCAAGAACAAGCCTGTTTCATCTGTGTAAAATACTTGTTCTGGACAATAATCCTTCTCCTCTATAACCTTCTTCAGGTCAACGATGTAACATGTTGCTGCCTCGTGATCTGCTGATGCTGATTCAACAATCTTCACGTTATGTAGGCTGTTTCTTTTTTTTGAACTTGTCGAACCAGCCCTTGCTGGCTTGAAAACCATTACAAGAACAAGAAGTGCGGCCCAATGTTTCCGCAAGATGGTTGTAGATGTGTCTCATTTTCTGTCGGATCACGTTACTACTCAGTGGCACATTTTTCTGCATTTGATCTTTAATCCACAGCCTTTTCAATGTTAGTGTCATGGGGCATACAAGTCACTTTGGTGCCCATTGGTGCACTTACTGACCTACTAGCCCTAATGGCAGAGTCACTCTTTTTTATAGTTGTCAGTCGGCTCATTAACATCAAAATATCTACCAAGAGAAGCTACAATTTCACCATGACTAAGGTGATTTAGATTTTCCAACTTCTGCTCCAATGACATGACTTTCCTCGATCTCTTAGGAGAATCACATCCCAAATGAACTGTTTTACACTTAGTGGCCATAGTTAAGGGCAAAAATAAACTATTTTTGAGAGCTGAGCTACAGAGATATTCATGGGACGATAGCCACTGTAAGATTGAGTGAGGGAGGACAGGAGCAGTAAAGGATAGGATCAGAGAATTTTCGTCTACACCTTTCAATGCACCTCCTCTCCTTAACATTCTCAAAATTCAATAAAACCAAAGTTCCCATAAAATTACCGCATATAATCGAATGTAAGCTGATACCGATTGTAAGACAACTCCCACTTTTCACAAGGGCACACAAAGAAAATTTATTGCAGGGTGTACCGACGTTTTGGTTTTCACGGATCTTTTGCGTAATAAATACCAAAATGTATTAAATGCTTCTCTTTTTCTCTCCTTCAGCATTTCACATTCGACTCAACAAACCCGTAGCGCCGTTATGCAGTAAAATTAGATGTTTCTTCTGCAAATGCAACCACTTTCCTCTTAAATTCTGCAGAATGTGTTCGTTTCATAATGGGGTTATTGTAAAAAACTGAAAAATCTCACCACACTGAACATTCCGCACTACCGTTCTTATGAAAACACCCCTTAATGCATTGATTACTTTATTTTTTGTTCATTGATTTTTAAGACACCGATTCTAAGCCGAATGGCAATTTCTAAGAAGGTAAAAAGGTAAAAAAGATTGGCTTACAATCGATAATATATGGTACTCAAACTCCACAAACGTGCTGAGTCAGAAAAGATGACACGAGTCAGAATGAGATGAAGGAAAGGAAGGAGATGGGGTGGAAGAGGAATGTGTTTACAATGGGAAAAGGGTCATTCCGAAAGAAAGTCAAACATGTCATAGAGTCCCTGTCTTGGCATGAAGAGGACAAAGGCCTTAGCAGGATAGGTTTTCCCACTTCAGGGGAGGTCCTCCTGCACCCTTCCTCCATTTTCGAGGAGATCTGCAGATTAGTCCTCTTCCGCCCACACATAGCCATCAAGTTGGGTTTTATTCCAGCAGCTAAGCTCTAAATACTGCCTTGCCAACCGGCATGCTCCCAATATTTCATATATTCATCAAAATCGCGAAAACTATTGATATGCAGTCTTTTTTAAAAATATCGCAACCTTAGTAATTATTTTAATAACTGATGTGATCCTCTTCATTAAATAAGAAGTTTCTCGCAGATAAGCATTTTTAAGTGTCGGCTGAAAATTTAAAATAACTGATACGTTTCTTATATTTGTTTATCGATTAAAGAAATTTTACAGTATTTAATGCCTTCTATACTGTCTGTTTGAGATTATTACACATCTATAAGGTTCAATTTAGTAATTTTAATCAAATATATTTCAGTCTTTTTGGGAGAGGAATCAATGATTAACATACGCACTCGGCTTCAACTAAAAAAATACCTATAAAGGTATCAACTATATAAAAGTTTGTAATGAAAATTCAGTTACATACTTGCACTCATTTTTCTTCCACTTCTGTAAAGATAGTGTTTTGGAAAATGATTTAATAAAAATTATACGAGAAATCCATAAAATAAAACTAATTTATAGCCAGTTAAGGGGAACAGATAATGTATACAAAACAAATAATGTTATCAAGCCATGGTGATCGGGGGCCATTACAGAAATTTTTTCCAAAATACAAAACTGACAAAGACAAACTACCATATTTACTCGAATCCAAGACGACCTTTAATCTAAGACAACCCCCCCTTTTAGCAGACTGTCAAAATAGAAAAAAGATTGTTTAAAAAACATTGATTAAATCTGTAATCATACTTCCTATGGTTCTATGATAACTCATCATGCGGAAATTCGTCACACATCAATTTGTCGCATAAAAAATTCATCAATTCATCTCTCAACAAATTCGTCATGATACACCATGACTGGTGAAGAGCTGGGGAAGACACTTTTCCACAAAATAATTTGTCTTTATATTTCGATAATGCCAGAATTATGCGAGACACATTGGATGGTGTATGGCAAGGGGTGACACCCAATCAAAAGTGTATCCTCCTGCCGTATACCAGTCATGGTAACTCGTCTTCCACTTTTTCTCGCAACGAATCTCTTGCGATGAATGTCTCACAATGAAATTATCACACGGCAAATTTGTCTAGCGATGTACTGATGCATGATGAGTTTGTCATGCGATGTATTGATGCATGACGAATTTGTGAAGTGATGAATTAACACTCCAAAAATAAGGATGACGAATTGGCGCGCAATCCATTGGCCGCGATGTATTGCCGGTATACAATTTAGTACTCAAATTTAAGACGACCCCCGATTTTCACAAGCTAAAATTTAAAAAAAAAACCATCTTGGATTCTGGTAAATATGGTATTACCAGAAAATACAAACAAAATAAAAAATAGCTGTAATAAGGAGAGGGCATAGTAGCTGAGGGATGTTACCAAAATGACATGAGGATTAAATATTAATGCAAAAAATTATGCATAGGAAATAACAGAGTATACAGAAAAATGTAAATACATAATAGTGCAATCAGACAGGAACACCATTTTTTGCATAAACTAATTACACCTAGTAGAGCTTTCAGGCTCTTCAATAACAATTTTTTTCATTATTGATGGCTGTGTGGAGAACTGTGGGTAATTAAGACTGTAGACCATTTTGAGAAAATGTAAATTTAACGTATATTAAAATGCCCGTGGATTTTCTCCATTATTGTGAGTGTTCAGTTTGATTGAAACTATAGGTTTAACATATAAGAGGTCCAACACTTAAAAAATAATTTAAACTATAAAATGTTAGCAACAACACTTTTCTAATTGTATAGATATATTTATCCCCTTTTCTATTCTATTAGACTGTGATATTGAAATTCACACTGCGCACTTGTAGGAAATTAAACCGAAGAATATGGAGCAGTTTTACAAACATTTAGGAGCGACCCAGAAAAAGCAGATACTGAAATTTGCGGTTGGAGAACCCGCAGTTGAAGAGAGACTACTATAGCTTTCAATTTAAGATTACATTTCACTGGAACTTGTTTTCTCTTAGGATGCCCTTAGATTAAGCAGAACTCAGCTTAAAAAGACTCTGTAATATTATTATTATTTCTTCTTCTGTTGCTCACTTAGTTTACCAGATTTGTTACGAAAAAATAACATAACTGAGATTTTCTTTCGTATAACTAAGCACTGGACAACATTTTTTTTTCATAACTTCAAAATTTCGTAAAACAGGGCAAGGTAAATAGAAGTCAACCTGTATAAGCATGATGGAAACCTGAATGCCTGTTTACTGTCCAATTTTCTAATGATTCTCAACCTAATTCCTTCAACATTTCCATTACACTATCATTCCTTCCAAAACATCCTAGTATGTAACTTCCAGCCATCCACCAAATCATTTTGAACTTTGCAGCAAGTTCCTTATGGTGGGAATCCTTAACTCTTGGCATAACTCTAAAACCAGTCTTACTTGTAATGATTGTGGCCACGAAATTTTTCTCTTACTCCAGCAGAAAAGTTTTAAAAAATCATTTGTTGCCTTGCTTAGACATTAGACAAAATAACTAGGACAATATCTCCTCAAAATTAGTTGTTAGTAGTTTTAAGATCAGTCATGTTTCAAACAGCATTGATGGATATGAAGACAATATTCTGTGATTGGAGGGAGATGAGCATCAGCCAAAGACTTCCAGAAAATGATGAATAACATGTAGTTGTTATGAATAATAACTTGTATAGAAACAGCATAATAATTAAGCATAATTAAGAATAAATTTGTCACTAGTACTGGCTTAAACAGTTTTGCATAAATAGGAAGTTCAAAAAAAGAGGGTTGTTTTATATTCCGAGTTGTTTCACATTTGGGTAAATTGGTAATTTTCTCATAAACTAATTACTACAACTTACTTCGAACTAAGTCAAGGCCTGTATTTCTCACAATGATTTGCACAATAGCTGGAGTGAATTTTCCAAGTTTCCACTTAGCTATTTTTCTAATATCCTCATTAATAGGTGGACCTGGAAAAAAAATAATAAAAATTACAGGGCTATTTTAGCAAACAAAAAAATGAAAACCACCATCATGCACCATCAAGAAAAAAATGCAACTCCAGAAGTCTCGCCAACATAGGCCCCCCTCTCCCAATCATTAGTCAACATGCAATATTCGGAATTTGGGAAAGATGGCTCTGAGCCCCCCTTGGATTAAAATGACATCCCAATGTCACCATCATTACCATTAGTTCTTCATCTTCATTTAACTTTCAAACGTCAAACGTGCCTGGAGAGTGCAGTAAAAAGTGTTCGCTCGAGGAGAAACGTACCATATATGTTCTGCATAGTTCTGAGACTGCTTAGAGGTCATATTTGACATGGAGTCGGGAATTTGGGATGAGAACACCCCAGTAGAATTACATCATGGCAGATCAATGCAAGAATGCCAAAGGTCAAAGGATTAGGGAAAGGGAGACCTCAAAAAAACAATAAACAGACACTTATCTGGATTTAGGCCCAGGCTCTTGGACACACTTTCACACTCAAGGAGCTGTAAAGATAACCCCATAATGCTCTCTCGTTATTTTCTTCTTCTGTCAGCAAGGCTGTACTTTGTGAGACGTATTACTCAGTTGTCTACGTAGAGCAGCAGTAAGCTTAGGCAAGTGAAATTTTCACTATAATAATTTTTTCATAATATTTTTTCAACATGTTCCTTTCATCTAAAAACAGAAGAATGTAATTCTTTAAAAAATCACAAAAATGACATATAGCAGTATACCACAAAAATTTGTGATATAGTACTAAAGGTTTGCCTCGTCTAGGGCATATTGTTTTAGCGCATTTTCGATATAGCATGGTTGGCATCTCAGGTGTAAAATTTTAGTTTTTGAAAATTTATAAGGTAAATGCTACTGTACTTTATTATGGTCCCAAAACTTTTCTCACCTACCTTCATTCGTACTTCACTCTGTTCAGTGATAGTCATTCCACTCTAATTAAAGACAAATTTGTTGTTATTTATACATTTATTAGCTTTAATTATATTTCACTTGTTCACTTTTACTGTTTTTTACATAGGTTTGCCGCAATTCCACAATCTTTTGCAGTGAGGCTAACATTGGAAGTTTTAAACTTGTTTACATTACTATTGAGATGTGCAGGGTTTTAGGATGGGTTTTTGCTTGGGATTGGGTAAGATTAGGCTCACGACAACTTTAACTTCCGTGATCATTAGTCATTTGGATTCTTAAGATTTTTTTGCTGTTGGTACCTATGCCACAGTTATGCGTCTGAAGCTGCGGTAGTGCCACTGAATTGTAATGTGGCAGTTTGTCCCCTTCAGTTTCCCTTCTCCCCATCAGTTTACATGTCTGAAATCAAGCATTGCTTGAACTCCACCACAGCTTTGCGCATTGATTCCTGTGAACTCCTTATATAGCTGACAGACATTAGCCAAGAAGGTAATGCTGTGATTGCCCTAATTAGCCAATATACTTCCATGAGAGGTACGCCCTCATCTCAAGAGAATTAGGAACCTCGAGAGTTTGAATCTGGCAACGCCGGAGGCATGACCAGCCGCGGCAGAGTGAAAGCAGACACAGACCTGCCCAGAGGTCGGACCAGAGACCACTAAAGCCGCCACGAATGATGGAGTCCAGGAGAGAGACGAGCTACAAGCAGCCGGCGAGATTCCTCCCTGCGTCAGACTTCAGTTTTCATATCATTTATTATTCCTCCCAAGTGGAGTATTTCTATTGTGTATTATTCTTGTTCCAATATATTTGTAACAATTTTACCTTTGACATTACCAATGTCTTATATTCGATTGTCTAGAGTCAGCACCAGTGTTCTATGAAAGGGTCGTACCATTTCTGTACACCACCTTTTTGAACTTCCCAATTAATTGGTTCCAGAAAAAGGATGCGAAGTGCAAGTCCTATTTTCCCATAAGACGCCATTTTATTACGAGAGAGTGATTCTCACAGCCAACCTAAAAAATTCACTTTTTATCATAAATAATGCAGTTTAACAGAAAATAAAAGAAAACGTAACCGAAAATGGAAATGAAAAACCTAGCATTATAAAGTAAAAACTACTTATAATTACCTTCAAAACATGTAATAGCAAATGAAAACCCAGCATAAAAAATCGATTACACTTCTTTCTGCACTTGTACAGTTTACCTCCACAAAATTTCGCATGTTATTTTTGATCTTCCTTTGTTCATTCTAAGAAAATTGTTTAACTTAAATTCAACTACTGAAATGGAATGTTTAGTAGATCATGCACAAATGCTTTCCTGGATTCTGCAACAAAAATTTCCAAGCCACAAAATAACACTAGCATTAAAAAGTTGTTCCATTTCTTTTACTAATTACGTAAGAAATGTATAGCAGAAAATCAAAACCTAGCATAATCAAGTTATAACATTTCTTTTAGTAATCCTGTTCAAAATATGCTGCAGAAAATCTTACATTACAAGATTATAGCAATTCTTAGATTTATATTAAAAATTCGTAATAAACAATGAAAACCTAACAAAACAAGTTACTTAAATTACATTCAAAATACAAAGATAATAGCATTAAATCATTAAATATCTTGGTCAAAAACCAGCAACCTCATATGCGAAGAACGAATATTTTCAATGTCATCCTCGTAAAAGTTGTAAAAAACTAAACGTGCAGGACACTTTTCCATTAGCCAATAATTTCTAATTTGCCCACTAGATGCCAGCAACTTCAACTGTTATTCAAAATACTGCCGTTGGCAGCGAGGTTTAAACTGAGCTACAAAAGAATTAAGTCGATGGTTTGTTTACTTTGAAAACTGCTAATAACGAGCATTATAAATATAATATAATGATAATGTGATTTTCTAGGGTACAAAAGTTTAAAATGAACTTAGAAACAAAAAAATATAGGGAGTTCACGCTTGTTGGCATTGTAAACGCATGACACAAAATGAAAGTAATATGCGCGAAACACAAGTAATAGTCATAATAAATTTTGTAGCGAAGTCCAAATTCACAAACAGCAAGCACGCGAAGTTAAAAAAGGTGATGTAATACATAAAGTGTGTGAATTACGAGAGTAATTTGAATGAGACAGTACGTCTCAGTAATAACACTCATATTCCGTTTTTGTTTACTTTTGCGCTGGCCAATCATCATCAAAGATCTTCGTAATCATGAAGAATTTTAGGAACATGTCAACATATTACACTATATTGATGTTTTACCAAGTACCGTATTTCTCGGCATATAAGACACTTTTTTTCCAGAAAAATGACACCCAATATCAGCCTACGTCTGATATGCCAAAGGTAAGATTATTACCGTTCTCAATACTGACACTAATGAGCACACTCATCCCCAAAATGGAATAATTGGGAGTCATTCATTGCAAAAACAATAAAATAGACATTGTTAATAATTAATAGCGAAAAATTTGTTAATATATACAGTAATACCTTATGCAATGTGAATTCTGAGGACGCATTTTCATTATTACGCTTTAATGCATGTCTGCTCACAGTGATTACTATTTCAGCCATTATCAGAGAGAGACACTAGGAATGATGTAATGGAAACGGTTATTAAAATCTTAAATTCACATCAGTGCTCTGAAACATCAACAATTTGTAGATTTGTTGAAGTGAAAAATTCAGGTTTTGTCGATGTTGTGTTCATTGCAAATGTACGGTGGCTGAGTTGTGGAAAAGTCTTGGAATAATTCACTGTTTTGCGAAGGTCAATCCAATATTTCCTTGTGGCTAAAGAAAAGATAACAACTTACTCGATAATCGAGGATGAAAAGTGTCAATGTGACCTGCATTTTCTGACTGACATTACTTCTCATATGAATGAATTGAATCTGAAACTCCTGGGAAATAGAAAGCTAATTTGTAATTTGGCACAGAATGTATGAGAATTTGTCAAAGCTGAAACTTTTTGTGGCTCAAGACTTCACACATTTTCTGAACATGGCGAAATATGCAGAAAACCTGATTTTAATCATTAGCACCATGTGGATTGGTTGCAGATTCTGCTACAAAAATTTTATTAGCGCTTTTCAGATTATGAAAAGTACAGGATTGCTTTTCAGTTTATGGAAGATTCATATCACTTTGACATAATTCTTGATTATCTCCAGAGCACGGCAATCTATTTTCTTTGGATAGGCATAATTTCAAGGCAAATATGCTTTTGTTTCAAATAATCACTTGCAAGATGATTCGATCATTATACTGTGGACTCGTATTATGAAAGAAAACAAGTTCGTGGTTTTTGGGTTAGGAATTCCATCTTTGTTTTCTGTTTGAATCGACCAGGCTTTGTGAATGAACTTTTTCTGCAATCAGGTTGATGAAATCAAATTATACATCTCAAATCCTCACTGAAAATTTGGAGATAGAGTTGAGACGCGCACTTAGCATAGATATTATGCCAAATTTCAGTGCACTACTTAGATGTACTATCAAGTATCACATTCAAATTTAATGTTTAAATTGAATAATATTACTGACTAATAAATAATGTAAATCATTATCGTCTACTATTATAATCTCGTATTTGTATACTGTCCTGTATATGAAAATAATATTTTTGAAAATCAACGATTAATAATTTTTTAAGACAGCCCTATTGACCTCTTACGTTACAAAAATGTGTGCAAGTACTGCTGGGCTAAATGAATCAAGACGAAAAATTCAAATAATATTTTTATTGAGAACCTGGTAGGAATTTTGTCACTTCTATGGACCACAGGAGTCACCATGCCAAGTATGGAGGAGATTGGTCAAATAGTGGGCAGGAATTAGTGGACAGACAAACATACAATTTCACTTTTATATAGATGTATAGATTGTCTTTATATTTTTTAGGTTTGCATGCTATTTATCATTTATTTAATTAATTGCAGCCAAAATACATGACATGTACCTCTCAAAAAAGTTAGTTAAAAAATTTTTAATCCAATAACCGTATTTCACAATACTTCAATAGATGCAATTTCACAAAATGCGGCATTTTCTTAGAACGCAACTATTGTATTATGTGATGTTTTACCATAGTCAGAAAATAACTCAAAACAAGTTGAATGCACACAAACTAACATATAGCAGATTATGAAAATATTAGCAATTTTGACATGCAAGAAAACTGCTAATAAACTTAAAAAAGGAATACGAACCTTTCTTGTCATGTTCTGCGAATGCAATATAGGGGGGAACATAAGGGAATAAAGACACCCTAAGAGGAAGGTATGGTGGAATCCAGGCTGGTTTATCTATCAACCTTTGGTTAGAACACTCTGCACCAGTTTCCTTCACTTGTAGGTGGTCGTCTTTGCTGCTGTCATCTGAAATAATCAGAAATTGATGGAATAAAGCAATCCAAAGATCCTATGCAGACAGGCATAAGCTGTAAAGTTGGGAATAATTTTGAAACAAGAAAAAAGTCTGCTATGAACGGGAATCGAACTGGGGTCCTCCACTTGCCAGGTGGATATTGAACTATTGTAGCAGATCAATTTTCTCGTTTCTGAACGTGGAAGGCCCCGGTTCAATTCCCAGTCATAGCAGACTTTTTTCTTGTTTCAGAAATAATGAGGACAAATTCAATTTGCAACTTTATCATTTGTACAAGATACTTTATAATTACATGATGTGTAAGGTGATTTTTTAAAAGGGTACATAAACCCCTCTCCATACTTTATGACATGCCTCAGACTATAAGCAAATTAAAACAATAGAATTAATGGCACTCCTTGACAAATACAAAATTGTAAGGCACTGTTATGTACTTGAGCGACTCGGCACCCATCATCAGGGTAGCTCTCAGCAGTTAAGAACCATTAATTCTTGAATGTTCAGATATAGCCTGATCATGATTACTATGTAATGGAAAGATTTATTGTAGGAATAGACTTATTTGGTCATTCCACATAAACTTATATTACGATATATATGACCTAGGTTTCATTGCAACGCAACATCATCAGGTGAAGTATACTCGAAGCTGGTAGCAATTTATAGTAATAGGTACAATGGGTGGGTGGGGGAGGATGAGTTGGGGAGGATAATGAAAGAGGTGGTGCAGCGAGCGATCATTGGAGGGAAGGTATGAATGTAAGTTAACGGGAAGGGGAGAAAGGAAATTGGTTGAGATAAGTCCAGTAAGTTGGGTAATGAGAAGACAATGGGGATAATTGAGAGGAATAATGAGATTAATGGGAGTTGGAGAGGTGGGGAATGAAAAGAATACAAATGTCATTTACGACTTCACAGTTTTTTTGAGGCCACACACTGTATATTTTCCAATTGTTCCAGAATATCAAGCTGGGGTCCCTTCCTTTCATAATATAGGATTTTGGGAATCAAGTCACTGATGTGCCCATGTTCTATTAGAAGTTAGGCGAAGAGAGAGGTTGTGTTACTATTTATGAAGCAAGAATGATGTTTTTTAATTCTTTGAATTTCCATCCTGTTTGTCCTACATATAACTTGCTTATATAATCCATGAAAAAAATCCATATTTGTTTTAACACTTGATGCATAAAGGAACTCTTTCATCTACTGTGACCAGTCATACAATTTAGCTATATTGTGACAAGGTATATTTGATATATATCATCTGGTCAATGCAATAAAACATTAAAATTTGTAGAAAGTTTGGGTCAAGAACCCATCCCGCTATTATTAGATGTACATTCAATCCCCAACTAACATGAATTCTACCAATATCATTTTGGTTTAAGATGGTTTTTAAAGTAGGGCTGGTTTTCGACTAACACGACTGGTCGTTTGGTTTAGCATGATTTCTCCATGGCTTCTCTATGATCGTGGAAAGGTATAGAAAGCAGAAACAAGTTTAGAAATTACATGGTGTCGCCAAACCCTCACTGGCAAGTGACGTTGTGCACTGCTCATACTTGCTCACGCAGCATCCCCTGCCTTCCAGCATCCCACAAGTCAGTGCACATCTTCTCAGTCAGTCTATGTCTATCATGCATCTAACATGTTCATCTCAGAACTCAGTGATCATGTGATTTATGTCATTAATTCTCATAACTTTACAGTAAATTCACCCTCAAAGTGAAATCATGAGTGTTAAGGACCAAAAGCACGGTGATGGGAGTAAGAAACCCAGAAAATTTATATCACTAGAGCAAAAACTAGATGTACTTAAGTGCTATGAGAACAATGAACGAACACATCTTATCATTCGAGATACAGGTCTTAACGAAGCAACGCTACAAACCATACACATTATCATCATTTCTTTTTTGTAAAAAATGAGTTACATGTATGAAATATACACAAACAAATAAAAAACAAAGCATTAACCAAAGTATGGCCATAATAAAGAAATAAAAATAGGTCAATCAGGTTCAGATGCTAAAATGCAATCCCCCTATTTACATTATTTCTTATGAGAAATTCATGTTTGAGTAACACGATTTCACCTTACACGAATTTTTTTAAGAACACATCTATCATGTTAGTCAGGGACTGGGCGATTTCTTATGGGGATTTAATTTTAGTTTATTGCATTATTCAGTAATATGGGGCTTTTCAAGAATGCATAGACAGCACTAGAAAAGATACCTGCACTTTATATCCTCTATAATTTTCTAACCTTTGCCATGAAGTTTTTTGCTTCTACATGAAAGTACACCCAGTCCCCAACTAACACAATAGATGTGTTCTGAGTGCCCCATTTATAAACTTGAAATTTTTCTGTACTATTGGGATAACTCAAGTTTAACATCCCCTGATTTCATTTTCATTTGTATCGGCTGTGGCTCGATAGAAGTTCAATAAAAACAACAAAATAAATGTTTTATTTATCTCTATTTTGCTAGATTCATTAATTATACAGTAACTGCTGGAAGAAATAATGTTCGTTGCATTTTTTTCTGGCAATGTCAACTCGTGATCTTGCTTTCACAGAAGTGTCCATGGTTCTCAGTAAACATTCTAGTAAAAACACATTGTTTACTATTGTTCGTATGACTACATTTCACCTGATTGATATTACATAGATCACTAGAGGCACTATTGTGAAATGTAAACATTTCCGATTTTGGGTGCCTTAAATGTAGTTATGTCATACTATTTGTTTATTTTGTCATTTCAAAATTAATGTAGGGTTTTATGATGTATTTATGTTCTGATACCATTCCTATCATACGTGGCACCATAAAATTCCATAAAATACAGTTTAACATTTTTTGTTTCAAAAGTTTTTGGAAACAATTATATTGTATAACATGAATTCTTATGGGAAATATTTAATGTTGTTCGCTCTAAGTCTCGATTTTCAGGAACGAAATAATGACATTAAACGAGGACACACTAATGTGTAAATAAATCAGTTCTCTAATATGTTAGCGTCATTACATCAAAACAACATAAATCAATGGATTCCTGTGGAATTGTACCAGAGGTATCCTTAACAGCTTTGCACATTAATTAATGCTATTCATAGAAAAGTTTATAGCTTCCATTCATGTTAGAAGAACAAATATATTACTAAACTAACCTTTATGACCACTATCCTCTTTTTCTTGGTTTTCTCCGATAACAGCAGCAGATGTTTCATCACTAAAGAAAAAATAGATACATAAATGAATAGCAATTCTTAGTAAAAAATACAAATTTGCACAAATCATAGCATACAGAAATGCTTTCATCTTTTACTAGTGCCTACAGTATTTTTGCATATAAATAGAAATACTAAAATTGAGCTAAAAAAATTTCATCTATTAATGAAAAGTTAAAATAAAAATACAACATTATAATTAATCATTTAAATGCAATCCACTAGTAAAAATGAAAGCCAACCAAAAAAATAGGCATTAGTAGTTAAAATGGAAGTTATTTCATACATGATTTTTATGCAAAATTTCAAACACCATGCTATTATTGACCAAAAATACTACTAATAGTACTACAAGAGTGTGGTTAATAAAACAAGCAACAAGCAACAAGCTAAGCAATTTTTTTAAAATTAGTGATGTGGTGGTTCTATAAAATAATTGTGTTATCCTGAAAAAACTGACATTTTGGAGAATAAAATGCTAATATTTAAACTACAAACTTATTATAAACACAAAAGAAAATTTTTGGAATGTTTTTCATAATGACACTTTACTTTTCATTATTAGGATTTACACAATGAGAAGTTCTTTCATTTCCAAAAATATTGATATCATGAATGACCAAAAAGCGATGGCCCTTTTGGAAAACTGAAATTTTTAGAACAGAGTTAACTAAAATAAATTGAAATTATCTATTTGAAATGATGTAATAGAAACCAACATTGTGACGTTGTTTTAACATAAATCCATAAAGTTCATAACTACATAAATTGAACAAATGGATTTCAAGAGTGCATATTTAATCTAAAGGAAGCAAATCCAGAGTTCTAAATAAACAAATGCAGTAGTAACATAATCAGAATTAAACATTTACACCTATAAGCATTCACTTTTGAGCATTTCACAATTAGTTGCAACTAACTGTCACAGTGTACACTAACATTACTAAAGGGAGTAACTTTCTCCAAAAAGAAATTTATTAATAATTGACATTTGGTTGGCTGACACAATTTAAATGTTAGTGAGATCGACAACTATTGATTAAGAGCAACCAACTGATGAATTATATCAACTTCTGAAAAGTTTGCTTGCTTTATACCACAATCAAGCACTTAAAAATTTTCTCATACCTGAATATATCTCAGGAAAACATTATGGAATAGTCCAACCAAATCCACCGGCGTGATACTAACCTCATATCCAAAAGAAAAAAAACCATACATGATAGCCAGTTGAAATATGATAAAAAACACCAAACCAATGAGTACTTTATATGCTACTAAATCATTGATAATTACAAAAGAACCCCATACTTATGTTCTTATGACTTAAGATATTCCCAAAAACGATTCCAGTTTACCCGTTTACCAATTACACTATATAAAAACATCTTAAAATGAAATGTCAAATGAATCTTTTTCCTATCTGTGGTATTTGCCAACATATTAAAAACGAATAAATGAAATCAATCGTGAGTTAAGCATCAGTAACTAATTAATACTGAATGTGCCTCCTTTTCAATTTAAGAAAACTGCGTACACCACCTTTTTGAACCTCGCGTGATTGTGGTTCAGGAATTTGCACTTCGCGACAAAAAATTGTATGCTCGTTTCGCGCCGATTATTTAATTTCGCGTCATGCGTTTGCGATGCCAACGAGCGTGAACTCCATCTACTTTTTTGTTTCGAAGCTGTTTAAACTTCGACGTTCTAGAAAAGAGCTTATCATCATTATAATGCTTATAAATAGCAGTTTTCGAAGTAAACAAAAGTGATAACTCTCAACTTCATTATTTTGTAGTTCAGTTTGAACTTGACCGCCAATGCTGCTATTTTCGATGATGAAGCTTCCTTAAAATTTAAAGAAGCGACATCATTTTGGAATGTAAGGTTTTCATTTGCTATTTATCTTTGTATTTTGAACGTAATTTAAGAAAATGTTGTGTTTTGTTAGGTTTTAATTTTTTGTTATGAATTTTTAACGTAAATCTAAGAACTGCTATCGTCTTGTAACGTAGAATTTTCTTCCGCGTATCTATATTAAACGCGATTACTAAAAGAAATGTTACCACTTTAAAGCTTCGTTTTTTGAGAAGTATTTTGAACGATTAAAAGAAATATTATCACTTCAATAGGCTAGGTTTTTTCTGTTACGCATTTCGAACGTAATTAATAAAAGATATGATACTACTTTTTAATGCTAGTGGGTCTTTGCTTCCTGGAAATGTTTGTTGCAGAACCCAAGAATACATCTGTGCATCACGTACTTGACATTTCAGGATTTCATTAATTTAAAGGATTTCCTTGGAATAAACAAAAGAAGTTCGAAAATGCGCTGCAGTTAAATTGCACAAGTGCCGAGAGAAGTGCTATCGCTTTGTAATGTTGGTTTTCAATCAGGCGTTTTGGAGATAATTAATACTTTTTTCACTTTATGACACTAGGTTTTCATTTCCTGTTACGTTGCTGAAGTATTTTCTATTAAACTGCATTATTTATCGTAGATGATAGCTCATAAACACTTTGGCTCCAAGTTGATCAGTGGTGGAAGGAGTTTTCCACCACTGCATTATTTATGATAAAAAGGTGAATTTTTAGATTGACTGGGAAACATACAAACCATAATAATATTGCGTTTTATGATAAAATAGGACTTCCACTTTGCGAATTTGAATTTCGAATCAGTTGTCCGGAACCAATTATTCGCAAAGTTCGAAAAGGTGGTATAATCAAGTTGGAATACTCGTGGTTGACATATTTCACTTATTGCAAGTTCCACATCTACAGACACAACAACAATAAAACACTATTGGTATTAGTTACCAATTAATCTAGTTAGTAGTTGAAATACTGACAAGTTTCAGTGCGGCCACTGATCATGGTCACAAGAAAATATCCAAACTTGATTAAAATACCATTTTAAATAATAAATTGTATTTTTTTAAGTTAAACCATATCAAGGCAGGTTGATGGAAAAAATCTATTTATTTGAGCTATCTATGAGAATGCTTAAAATGGTTGATTTCAGTTACTTGGCTGCTCCAGAGGGTCATCAAATTGTTTGAAGAACTTGCTATTTAATATAACAAGAACATGAAAAAAACTTGAATGCAGGCAAATATGGAGGAATTGGATCAAATATTGAGCATAGTACTGACAGATGTTAAAGCCAAATCCAGCTGCAGCAACTAGATGATTACAGCAACATTTTACAGAGGAAGTTACACAGGTGAAGAAAACATTTTTAAAATTTCTACCAAAAACCATTACATTATAAACAAAAACTACCATGGAGGAAAAAGTAGTAACTTAATAATTGGTGATGGCACTGACTGCCACTTGTCAAACATTAGTATCAAATAGTGAAATTCACCCAATAGAACTCGGGGGATATACTTTCTTGTAAAACAGAGGTTTTGCTAAATAGTGGTCATGCATAAAGAAACTACTTGTTTAATATAACAAATGGCCACTAATAATCTTGTATCATTCATGCAAAGTAAAAAATAGTAGTGAAACAATGCCGTAAACTTCTTTCAATACACATGTTAAGCTCTACAGTAGGCAATAAGAGCAATTCTTTGATATAATCAAGGCTGCACTTGGCAACAGCTATTCAGAAATATTAATGTTTGGTCAAATCCGGGATACATTTTTGAAAGCTCATCTTTGGTTGCATTTACCAAATTTGACATTATGGAATAGCTTGCTCTAGAAAATTATCTAAACAAGATATTTTTAGGTAATTCTGTTTATAATTGGAGATTTAAGTAGTAATTGATTTTTTAAGTGCGCAGACGGCTATGGTCATTTTGCACTGTCATCAACTGGACATATACACAGAAGGGAGGAGGGAAACCCGGTGCTGGCATTAGTCTACTTCATAAGAAAAGCACCAAGGGAGCCAACTGCTTAACGTTCCTTCCGAAGGACGGAATGCTGAATTTGCAAGGTCTCCTCAAACTGCACAAACAGGGGGCCGACAATCTCGGATTGGATTTTAAAAAAATATATGTATACATGGTGATGGAGATGTTGTTTTGCGTAATTGGCTGAGCGAAGCAAGGTCTCTCCTGTTGAGTCACTGCATTTTGTGTTTGTTCTACGATAACCGGTCTCAGAAATCTGATTATCACCAAACTTTGCATGCATGTACAAATAACTTATAGTCTACTGCCTATAATTTTTCTAGAACACCACCCTAATAGTTCGTGCACAATTAGCGATAGCGCATTGCACTAATTTCTAAATCTTATCCAATCAAAATGAAATTTAGCTTACATAGAGAAACCATCAAACGATGAAGAAAATGTCAAATAAAAATGTACAGGAAGCCTCCCAGAGGCACGCAATTTGCGTTTGCGCTGTCTCCTGTTGAGTCCCTGTGCACTCTGTCTATTTGTTGTCTGTTCTACTATAACTGCTGTCCCAACGAGACAAGGCTCAAGTTCATTTGCCATTAGTTCCATATTTGGTGTGTTTCTTAGATTCAATTTCTTTCATACATATTTTAGTGCTGAGGTCAGCACTTTCAATTCTATTCATATTTTACATCCCCACTGTATGAAGTGCAGCAGAACTTTGAAGACGATAATAATATTGAACATGTGATTCCCCCCACCAGACCGAAGTGATCTGAGGCCAAAGATTCCACGGATCCCCTAGTTGGTAATTAAGATTCTATGCTAGAGACTCTGCATTTGAAGAGAATTCAAATTTATTCTATGGCCAAATTGAAGCACTTTGGAATGCTAAATCTTAATATGTAACACTGCACATTCTTGCAAAATGATGAAATCACTACATCTAAATGATTGCAATGCAATTGAACCTTAAACTTTCAGCTAGCAATTCATGCTGACCTAAAACGGTAAAATGTATTATTTAAAGAATATATGCAATTTATACGATTCCAAGATATAGATTAAAACTAAGTACAGGCAATCCTCACTTTTCATTGTTCTGCTCATAAGTCAGTTCCTAATCGACAACATTGTTTCATTCTTTCGTCCTTGTGATCTGCTTATTTGGCACATTGAAGCCTTTCATCATTCCACTTTTCACTGTTCGGTACAAGTCAATGGATTTCAATTTGGCCAAATTTGGTGAATTAATGCTACAATACTTCTTAAACTGCATTAGAAAAATTAATGGCATTTGAATGTACAGGATGAGCATCCAATCAGGTCTGAATTGGAAAGAGAACTTTTGTTTTGCATGAAGGGAGTATATCACATCTACATAATGGCAGTGGTGGTCAACCCGCCAAAACGGGAACATCTCCAGCTAATTCAAACTAAAGTACAGGTGCTGAAAGCCACCCAGCGAAGCAGCATAAAGTCCTGTACCCCAGGCAAACACCAATAGCAATGGCGAGTGGTGGTGGTTGTAATTATTTCTACAGCTCTTCATAAATATATTCTATATTATCAATCATTATACATATATGTATCTGCAAAAGTATGTATAGTTAACTAACTGTACTACTAAATTCATCGGTGTTTGTATTGAAGTAAGATATAGGAGTAACAATTAAGGTATATCTTAGTATGATTAAACCCTTTTTACTGCTGTTGCATCTCAATGTTTTGAAAGATGCTGAACGATAATGTCATCTGATGGTACACTCATTTCCAAAAGTGTTCCAACAAGTTTAGCGGCGGTGCTTTTGCAGCAGATTGAATTTTAACTTCCTATCTATGTGAATGTTGTCAGTCTGGGAATATGTATTCCTGTCGTGACACCACCTCAGATTTTCAGATTTTATTATTGTATATAAAATGACGTATTCTTGCATATCGAGTAGAATTAACAGAGTATTTTGCACCTTGCGCGATCATTTGAACGTACTAATAATTCACCATTGTTATTAAACAGTAATTCTTGCATCGCGATGATAGTGTAAGCAGGCCCATGGAATTGCTTATTTGTCCAAGTGAGGGGTTGTGGGGGGAGGGCTGAAGCAAACTCACTGCATAATTAGTTCTAACAGTGGATTTACGAATTTTGAATCAACAATTTCATCGGTTTTATTAAATTCTCCGGTTCAATAGTATTTGTTACATAACAGAAATAGCAAAAGTGACAAGGCACACCTCTCAAAAGCCGTTGAGATATATGCATTTAAAAAAGAAAAAAACACTTTTGCAGAGCTTCTTCTTCCATTACTTGCTACTCGATAACATTCTCTGTATATTCCACATTAAACACTGACGCAATAAGTTGGTTTGGCTGACGGAATGCATGAGATTGTAATGTGGTATATCATTTTGTGCCTTGTCACTTTTGCTATTTTCCTTATGAAACAAATACTATTGAACCGGGGATTTTGATAAAACTGGTATTCTTGTCGTATGCAGTCTATGTTCTATCTTTCAATGCGGGAGTTGAAGGGGGCCACAGCCCCCTTTATGGACTGCAACAAAACCTGAATGCAGGCATTGTAGGGGGCCTGCATCAGATAATTGATTCACTCCATATAAAACACGATGTGAAACAATTCTTCCACATTCACATTTGCACACTCCATCGGGGTGGGTTGATTTGGAGGAGATAAACCAGTGGAGAACGTCAATCTTCATCAATTGAATGAAGGTGATATGTATTCAAGAAGAAATTATGGAACAAGAATCGAAGGTCCGTGAATATACGGAATCTGCCAGAAAAGTCTCGGGAAAATCATCAAAACTCGATACTTTGTTGTGCAGAGACAAGACAGAGAAATGCTGCATTCCATCATAAGGGAAGAAATCAAAAACGGAACAGAAATTCATTCTGACGAGTGGCTAGCATATAGAACACTCGATGAAATCGGTTAAATTCTTAAGACAGTTAATCACTCGTGCTTCTTCGTAGTTCCTGAATCATGTGCAAATACACAAGGCATGGAATCCTTCTGGGGGCCCTTGAAATTGAAAATTGTTAAGAAAATGCACAGAATGCCTGATGTCTTGCTTTCATAGTATTTAGCAGAGAAATGGTGGAGGCTGAAAAACAGAGATGAGGACGTATTTGAAGCTTTTATGCAAGATGTGAAAGTAGTGTATGTGACCTAAATGCTGGCCTGATAAATTAAACAATCTTATAATAACATTTCTTTTGTTAATTTTATCATTTTCATCAAGTATGTCCTTCACATTGTGATTTTTATTATTTTATTTATTATAGACCGCATCCAAACAGATCACATACGACAAGAATACCATAAAACTGATGAAATCATCGATTCGAAATTCATAAATTCACTCATACTTCTACTATTAGAACTAATTACACAGCAAGTTTATTTCAGCCCTCCCCCCAAAACCCCTCACTTGGACAAAAAAGCAATTATATGGGCCTGCTTACGTTATCATCATGATGCAAGAATTACTGTTAAATAACAATGGCGAATTGGACAAAATATCTTGGGATGAAAAAATATTTGGAAAAACAATTAGACAAGATTTTTTTTAAATATGTCTTTTGAATATAATGTCATTGGAGGAAACATCTGAAAACTACTGATATGATTATCATAACTGTAAGCTTATATTACTACTACCACCTCTGCGATTTTAGGATACTAAGATTTCATTCTTCTATGGGGATTAACCTGGTGGACTGATTATATTTTTGATGGTCCTCTGCATCTCAAAAGAAGTCTAAACAAGGGGAGAGGACATCAGAAATTTATTTAAGTACAACTACCTAGTACAGCGATTCTAACATTGTACATCTTCCATCCCATGATCCACTAAAACAAAAAAACAGTTGACACCACTATAAAAACAAATGTATATCTTTTCCAAAAAGTAGATTTTTACGTTACAAGCATTTCAGAAATATATTAATTGTCAATGGAAAATTTTAAGGACAATAAGTATTTCAATGATTTTGTTGAGAAAAGTTTTATAATAATTATTTTTAAAACTTCATGCCCCATCTAGACAACCTTTGCATTCCACTAGTTGAGATAGACTGACTTGGTAGTTGAAATGCCTAAATGGTTTATTCAACTGCCTGTCTGCGGGAGGGAACAGTAAAATTTCTTGAGCACAAGGAATATACTAACCTTCAAACTTCAGTTTTTAACTACTGAAGCACAAAACTACATTATTTAGACACGAAGAAAAGGTGAAAGAGAAAATTAAAGAGCTGTATGCTAAATAGGAACAACTTCAACTACAGTCATAAGATTTTATGGAAGCATGAGTATTAAAAGTACATGAGTCATACTTAACTGCATATTAAGGAGAACATACTTAAAGCAAGTGAGTTACCCTTATTCTTATAACTAATAAGAAATGGAAGCAACTGCAACATTTAGTCACTACACAACAAAGAATCAGTTACAGAAAGCATTTTAGAGAGATCAATCAAAAAGTGAAAGATATGATTTTGTTATGAGAAGAAAATAAAATAAAGAAAATTATTTTTTGTGAAACAATGTTTTTTGGTTCAATATGAGCAAAAGTAAAATTTTTGTTAACCAAGAAACCTTTATTGTTGGATGCTTTTACAAATGTATACAATTTTCCATATATAGTGATTTTCCCCCTCTCCCATAAAAACGTAAATATGGGGTTTCACTATTAAATTAACAAAACTTTGTATTAAAAAACATTCAATGATATATAGTTACAATAATTCTTATAAACATATTCCAAGAAATTTTAAAAATAATTTCTAAAACAGGCCATAATGCTCATGATAATTAAAAATTAACAAAAAAGTCAAATACTAAATAAATGTCCGTAAATACACCAAAAAAATGACAAAGCCCAAACGTGGAACTAAAGACATTGATCAAAAAAATTAAATTAATTAAATAAGTTTATATAAAAATCTAACAACACTTCTCACTGAATATTTTACAAGGTTCCAAAAATTCAGGGGAAAAATAATTAAAATTTCAAAAAATATATACAACTGCTATTCTTCCAGAAACAAAAAAATCACAAATACTCCTTTTGAGATAATGACTTCAGGAAGGTTGGAAACTATTTATTCTTGTAATAACACTTTCAGCAGGAAATTCATTGCATTTAACAGATTCTGTTGGTTAGCTTTAAATTATTGTCGAGCTCACTTCTTACATCTCTTACTCAACTATATTATAATAATCACATAGCTATGGAAAAGTTTATCAAGTTTTATTAAAATAAGATATAAATCTAATTTTGATGGGTTGTTAATGACGCTAATATACACACGCAACTTAAAAGCTGACAGAATCTGAAGAACCATCTTTAATGTAAACAATTTATTCTCAAATAATAATGTATGAGAAACAAATCACCAAAAAACTATGAAATTTTCCATGTGAATTCACTCATGCTTCCATGCATTGGACCATCTGCTGATATTTTTGCATTACTTCAATCTCACATAATAAAACAAGAGTTGCAGTAAGAAGATAATACCTGACATGCTTCTGCATAACATTAAGAATAAAAGGAAACTATAAAACTAACCAGGTTAATATATCTATTTATTGGTCTCCATCTCAAAACTATTGTTACAATGTTAATCAAGACACCATATTTGATAACTAGCCAATAGAAATGAATATTACTCATTTTCTGGAATCAGCAAACATACCGCAATAAGAATTGCAAAGATTCCTGTCACAATGGCACTAACCTGGGATACCCATGGAATACTTATTAAGGTTAGCAGAGCAAAATAGTTACTTCTTTGAGCTCACCTCTCTATTACTCCCATATCAGATGAGGTAGATAAGGGTTCCATTTCTTCTTCGGTCTCTTTTATGGTATCCCCAGATGATGAAACATTTCTTTCTTCTTTCCAAAGTTGTGGAATCTTTGGCAGACATCTTTGGTGGGCCCATTTACGAACAGGCAAATCACTACACGACTTTCTCGCCAAAGCATTAGCGCTTGTTTGACTTTGGTAAATAGGAGACATTTTCAAATCTCCAAAGGGTTTTGCAAAACTTAAACTTTGTAAAATGTCACTTTCACCCCAAGTTGATGGATATATATTCGACATCATACCCGCTGGAACCTCACAACTCAAGCGCTGGCCTACCATAGAGAAACCACTTCTTATCTCAGATATGTCAGACCATTTTCCTATGGAACCTTGGTCGCTTATTTCGTTAAGGTGATATTTTGACTTACAAAGCAAATTTCTACCTGAGGCCCATAAATCCTCTCCAAAATTGCTCGATTTATTAAAATAACCAAATTCACCAGAGGAAAGTGGAGCAGCAAAATCTTCCCCCATAAAAAGTTTCGTTGCATTCACTATCACATACTTATTGGGCAAGGAATGGTCACTAAAATTCGGTTCACCATTTCGTAAATCCTCTCTGATGAAAGACATATCTCCAATGCTACTCCTACGCACTCTTTTTTCCTGAATTAGATCTTTATCATCATCATAACCCATTAATTCATTGCAAAATTCATCATCCTGAATTAAATCTCCATTAATACCATTTAAACCTAATTGACTATTAGAAAATTTCCTCCACATCATTCTTCTGGGATAGTAATTGAATTCTTCTCCAGTCAAAGAACCTCCTGTACTAGAATGTCTCCTACGAATCTCTAAATTTTCTCTAGACTTTCTATACTTTATTCCCTTGTGAGAATTTCTGTTTATGCAAAACATGTGCTTATTGATACCCTGGCCCAAAAAGTCATTTAGAGTTTCATCTGAACTCACCCTTTTGATAGCTACTTTAGTTGAACTGGAATGATTAGCTTGGAAGAAGGGGTCATTATCTTGATGACTAAAAGACATGATATCTTCAAAAAGAGTCAACCCATACAAATTTTTTAATTTTCCATTTTGTGTGCACGGCATCCTTTCATATGGTCTACTAAGAAAAGGCAATGACTTCCTAGAACCTGTCGGATTTTCAAACAACTCTGTGAGAGGCTTTTTAACCTGCATATACGAATTGCTATGAATTTCACCACAATGCTGGCCAGATGAAATACACAATGGTCTATCTTCCCAATCTACTTCTGTTCCCTGAGCTCCATGAAGCCGCCGCTTGTTGATAGCTGCTCGAGAGGCTCTACAAAGAGCGAAAGTTGAAATAATAAGTAACTTATGATCTTGTTGCTCATATGAATGTCCTGAAATATTCCAGCAACAGATTAGCATTTATGACACACAAACAATTCTTCTTTAAAACAGTTAAAATATTTTACGTGCTTCAAAGTTAATTTTCCACATTTAGGTGAAATATATCCTTCCATTGTATAAAAGAGAATTTTGTTCTTCAAGATAAAAATAGCGTACCAAAAACCAAGGCAGAAATTTCTTCAAAAGCTATTAAAGAAAATTAAATATTGACTCAAAAAAAAGGTAGCATAGCCCATATGAGATTCATCAATACAATGGCATCAGAAATATACACAGCAGAGGTGCACAGCATATGGCCCACAGGTCAAATTTGGCCCGCTGAAACATTTTGTGTGGCCCGGCAGAATTCAACTCAAAACCTTTTCCATAAAAATACAAGTAAAATTTGTTATGGATATTTATCGCATGTGTAAAAAAACATTCTCCTTTATGAAATTAAACAAAGCTCCATTACATTAAGCACTGACAGATTGAGTTTAAGACATTCTACAAACAGCAACTACCAGCATTACACCAGATATAAGTGGAAAGGCGAGAGAGAAACAATGCAACATCTCCCTGAATAAGTCAATTGTATTTGTTTGTCACCTCATTTTTGTCGCATAGAAATTGCATGTAATTACTGAATCTATAATAGTATACTTAAATTATTTAGGTAAAAAACTTTCATAATGTGACCCACCTAGGTCCAATCAGTCGATTTTGGCCCATGTCAACTTTTGAGTTGTGCACCTCTGCACTAGAGTAATGTAAACAAAGTAATGGTGTCATGTTGATGATGATACTTAGCTCTATAATTCTCATTGCCTATTTGAAACTCGTGATGATGATATGAAGATAAGCTATAATCACAAAAAATGTACCATGCCTCAGTTATAGGTAGTAAGCAATTATTGGGCTATGGAGCAACACAATGCTAATAAAAAATTGAATTCCCCAAATGAACAGAATGAGGCAACTTCATGAAAAATCTATCAATAAAGATTTAACAGCATCGTTAAAAATTGTTCAAAATAAATTTAGAAACCAAGTTGATTCAGAAATTCAGTAGGCCCTCAATATATAATGCATCTTCGGTTTAACTTGACCTCGATTAATATTGATTCTCGTTAACATTTTAAAAATTACCACCTATATTTGAATTAGCTTCGTTGATGATTCAATGCATCATCATCCTGACAAGGCACTGAAATGATGTATGAAAAAATACTGTGTAGATCAGTGTTTCTCAAACTATGAGTCGCAGCCCCCCAAGGGGACCCGAAATTATTTTGGAAGGTAAAATGCCAGAAAGTAAATAAAATTTTTACAAATAATAAAATTTTAACAGGAAATTTTTAGAAATTCAATGTTATAAAAACTATTAATAGTTATATATAATGAAGAAATTTGTATTCAAGTTCCTTATTTGTACTAATCTCAATTTCAAGATTTTTGCATTAATTATTCAGTAACTTGCAAGGAATAATTTGTTTTTGCATTTCTTTTCTAGGAATATCAACTGATGACCTTGCATCCACGGTAGTGTTCATGTCTCCCAGGAAACTTTTTAGTACAGCTACATTCGCCAGATTGGTATTGTATAGTTCCTTTTTCATGTCACCGGAAGTACTATTGTGAAACGTGGACTTCCAATTTTGGGTGCCTTAAAATGAAGTTATGACATACTAATTGTTTATTTTGTCATTTCTATGCAATTGTAGTTATAATGAATTATGTTCTGATAAAAGTTATATCATACAAGGCACCATATAGCTCACAAAAATACAGTACTTGGTCTTTTTTTGTTTTTCAAGAAGGTTTGAACCCAAGGTTTTGGACCTGATTATATAGTATAACATGGGTTCCAATGGAAAATATTGATTCATATAATGTTGTTTCAATCGTCACAATTTTCAGGAATGAATTAATGATATTAATCAAGGACACAATGTATTTGGTTTCACTTTCTGAGGTACCATTTAGGTAGACAGGCAATGGCAATTAAATTATGCATCAGTATTGGATCCTTGTTTATACAGCATTTTAAATAGATAGTTTATAGAGAAAATATTATGACCACAAAAAAACAAATTTGAAATTTTGATGAGCATACATGTTTCAGGCCTCCCTGGATCCAAAAAGTCTTACAGGTGCACTCCCCCAAATCCAGGATTCAGAAAGCTTGGTTCACTAGAAAACTGGCATTTGAAATCATCTGAAAATGGTTCCGAACATATTCCAATTATGTATACGCCAACTTTATGAAACAAAGCCAAAACTTCTTTCGCATCTTGTAATATCATAGGAATCACAAGTTGGCACTAGTAGACAATTTAATTCATGTATGTAGGGTAAAGAATCATGAATGTTTAAGAATTGGTTGTAGATAATATGATGTTAAATCCAAAGGAGTTTTAGAGAACAGACTAACTAATGGTAAAAAGGCAATAAGCCGGACATTCCTTGAAATTAGAGCTCTGCAAAGCTTCAAGATTCAGTTTGATTTCGAATCGGGAATGAGAATTTGATTCAATTTAGTAGCTAAGACTCCGATACGATATTTTCAAATCTAAATTAATTTGGGTAAACAACTTAATATCTTATCACAGAGCATTACATGAGACCAGCATGAAGCTATGCTCACAAACAATTACCTTAAGTTCTTACCAATTTCTAGAAATGTCTAAATATAAGTAATAGTTTACAGCATAACCTGGCGGAACTGCTCCATGGCAATGAAAATAAAAAACATTGTAAATACCAGACAAATATCTTTCACAAAACTTAGGTTTCATTGCTGAGGATGTTGCTCAGCAACAAAACCCTGGTGATGTGAAATATTTGTGGAATTTATGGTTTTTTTATTTTCAATGTCTGGTGTGGATTATGCTACATACTTAATGTGTGCTGAAAAATTATACAATAGTTGGATTTAGCAAAACATTATGGGAAGACAAAAAAATTTGATGTGGCCACCACATGACTTTCTCCATAACTGTAATATTTCTCAAAACTGCAAATAGGTTAAAAGATAATAAATAATTTAAGGAACTGTGAGAAAAATTTAAATACTTTACAAAGACAAATGAGGTCAAACCGTAGGCTTCTGATATTGGATATAGCCACGAAGCTCCAACAATTAAGAAAATATAAAGGAGCATTACTAAGGTGTAACTAAGCATGTTTACAATAGTCTCCAGTAGGTGGAGTGGTGCTGGCAGCTAAAACAGTTTTGAAAATATCTTTTAAACAATGCATTATATGGGAAAATGTTTCAAACTAAGGTCTTGAAATACATATTTTTCCGTCTTTTAAAAGGTCTATTATGCTACATAAATTACACTGTTTTAATAGCTAAAAACAATGCTTCATTTTGAGGATCATTAATGTTTTTAATAAATTTATGTTTATTTATTTGATAACATGTTTAGCCTTTGAACCAGAAGTTGAATCCCCTCTTTCTTGGTTTGGGCATCTGAAGAGCTTTCCAGGAAGGTACAGACACAGATGGCATACAGTATGTAACATGGAGAAAAAGGAAATCAAAGAAGTTTCATAATTCACACAAAAGGCCACTAAGTTCATACATTCAATAAATATAAGCAGCGGTATACAAGTACTAAAGGTAAGTATGCAGAGTATAGCCACCTTCCTGCACTATAATATTAAGCTATGTATCAAGATTTTCCAACAGTTTTCACTATTCCTTCGTAGTACTCCACATCAAAATATGAAAGGTAAAATGGGCGCACAGTTTCGTGTGGAATCATTATCAACACTGGCAGAAATAATTCCTGCTGATATTAGTAAAACAATTGAATAAAGAAAACCTAGATATAACTAGGCTAAACAAAGCTCACCGAGTATCAATTATAGCAGAAATGCATTTAAAGTGTATATATACTATATCAAAACTCCATTGAATTTTAGTAAAAATTAGTTGATGAACAAATTATTACATCTAGATAAACAATATTTTAAAAAAGGATAATACACTGACGTTTAGTTCAGGTAGCATTCAACGAATAAAAACTATAAATCTGGCAAAGGATTAGTAAAAATGTATTGTTAGAGCATTGATCTTGCAGTATTTGATGGTACAACAAATCACCAAAATCCTTAAAAAAATTCAAGTAAAATATACTTAGAAATCAAGCTTTTGCGATCAAAATGATATTAGTAAGAGTCCAGAACTCATAAATGCAAAGCACACATTAATATAAGAAAATAAAAGCTGGGACACCCAAATACACAACAACAGATGAGAAATATTTTATAATATATTGATGAACAAACATTAAGAAAACCAGCATTTTTTGGCAAATAAGCCTATCAATGGAAGGTTACATTCACCAAAACTTGTTCCAAATACTAGGACAAAACCACCAGCAATATAAAAATGTTCAGTAAAATGTGAACCTGTTGTGCTAATTAATTATAAGAGAATAGATTGCATTTATCATTTATGTCACATGTTACATATATTGTTTTGATTACGGAAAAATTACAAAAACAACAATGCGATAAAATATTTCAACATTCACCACGTACACAGAATTTAGCTGGTGTTCATTGAAACTTTAGAGTAGGGGTGGGCAAACCAGTGGTGGATTTGAAACTTTATCACCCATTGGCCAAAATATTTTTTCGCCGTTTTGGGGATTTTTTTTCCTAAAAGAATCACTCATGTATTTAGTATATCTGTCCATCCTCCTGCAGATTGTAATAGTCTAATTCATCAAAAGTCCACGTAATATAGACCACCCCAAAATCATTGCCACCCTTAAGACATTGCCTACTTGGGTCTTATTACAGACCCACTAATCATAACATCATCCAAGATTGCCAAGGTCAATACAGTGGATCACAAACTGAAAAACAAACTTATGTCCAGGGCTATGTCCAGGATTATGCCCAGACATTTTGGCACCCAATATAAGATATGATGCTCCTTTAATTATTTACACATCACCATTGTCAAAGATAAAAAGTATGAGTCAAATGAAACTTGCCTGAATTTTGGAAAAAAATAAATGCATAAATGCAGAGTATAGAAATAATGTACCATATATGCAGGCATATAAGTCGACCTTTGAAGCTCAAAAAAGAATTCCAAAAACTTAAGGTTGACTAATATGCCAAATATAAAATGTGGCCCTTAAATAACAGATTAAAAACATTGATATTTACGAAAACATCTGATCTTACAGCATAGGTAATCAACATTTTGAATCAGCTGCTCCATTGTTTGCATATTGTCATTTATTTAATTTAAGATAATTATTTTTTAATAAAAATTAAAATTTTAACTTTTGTTTTTATTACCGAATCTCAAAAATATAAACCATCTATTTGCAATTACAGGAACGAAGGATAAGTAGAAATAAATTCCGCCAATAGATAGCAATACGGTATATGACTGATCTTTCTTAAATTAAACAAATGATTTAATAACTCAAAAATCAACACTGCATTTTTTGGAAAAAGTTACATTTAGGTTTTAAAAACCATAAAATTCCTCATATTCTTCATTCGAAGTTTGCTTAGAGAAAAAGTTGGGGGGTCGACTTATACGACAAATATGTCTAGTCGTGTATTTACAATCCAAAAAATCGAGGTCGACTTATGTGCCGGCATATATGGTAATTAAACAAATATGCCATCATATCCAAACTGTTACATACAAGAATGGTTAATGGAAGTGCACTGGCTCTAATTTGAGTGTGCATACCAAGAAATTCTGGTACAATGCTACAGCACAGCACTTAAAAGACGGCTCTTTGAAACACTGTTCAAAAAAGGTTTTTTAGGACAAAACTATTGAAAAATGAATTTCTGAAAAGATTTTTATTGCAGTCATATTTTGGAGCACCTTTTGAGAGGCACCTCTTGGATTATTATAGCCATTACTCCTTCCACACCAAACACACACAAGGGAGGAGGGAAACATGTTGCCGGCATTAGCCTACTCTTTATGAAGACCACCAAGTGGACCAACTTCTTAACATCCATTCCAAAGGATAAAACGCTGACTTTGCTTAGTCTCCTGAAACAACACAAACAGGGGGCCAGTCAACCTCAGAAAAAATCCTACTTTCACAAGATTCATACCCAATGCCCCTTCGAGCAGCAGACGAGTAGCAGCTGGCATCCCCACATTATAGGAAACCTGTACGATATGCAACTCACAGTATTTTCTTCATGGCCATGATCTGCAGGACTTGATCCATTCAAAAATTATCACAATTACTCACAAAATATATTTTTAAGGCATTTTCCAGAAATGTGTCAAAACCTTATTTGGAAAAAATAAAACACTGAAAAAGTGCTCCACTGGAGCAACTGGACACATTGTTTTTTGAATACTCTGCATCCTTTAAAATATTCTGGGGGATATGACTTGACCTGCACCATCCGAATCTGTGGTATAACAAGGCACATTGTAATGGGGGTCTACTATAATAATATTAATTAAATAAATATCTATACCGTTTTTCTGATAGAAGTAGTAGAAGAAATGTTTTTTTAACTAAACCTTTTAGTCTGTTTGGGATTAAACTAGGAGGCAGTGGATTGGACAAATGAAAGTTCTTAATGAGGCCACCAAATACCACCAATTCATTAAGTATTCCTGTTACACCTTAGGTGGCTCAAACAACTTCATTGAACGAACAGAGGGTCACAGCCTCAAAACTTTGTCCACCCCTGCTCTAGAGCAATGAACCGGCAGAATTATAAGAACATTGCAAATTCCAGCTTTTAAATCAGTATACTTTTACAAATATTATTAATTAAAAAGAACTAAACAAGTAAATTATTTAAGCCATTTACTATAATTAGAAGTATTAAAGAGTTTATCACTAACCACCAATAGTTTAAAATATTTTTACCAATAATTTCATATCCATTTCATTTATAACTGGTCCTTAACTAAGACTTACTTACCCAAGATGAGTTATTCTAATAAGCACCACATGGGAAAAAATTGTGGCATAACACTTTACACAATTATTACAACAAATTTCTCAGTTTGTTATATCACCATCAACATGTTTAAGTACGTTATTTTTGGCTCAATGCATTCACACCTAACTAAAACTTTAAAAAATGAAACTTCTACCAAAACTACGGTCTTTCATTTCAAGATATGATTTAGACTCTTAGGGACTCGAGGAAGATTCATTAAAAAGGTAATATAACCTACAAAAATTCTTTCTGCATTTCTAAAAATTATAATTACTTCAATACTAAAACACAAATGAAGTTGAAATGAAGATGCTAAACATATCTAACCAGGATTCCTTTCTGGAAAAATTTAATGCTTCTCAGCAAACTTTTATAATAATCAAGTATATTTTATCTGATTTAGGAAGCCTGTATTAACAATCAAAATCATCTTGAATAGGCTAGCATCTAAAATGCATTAACATGTTCACACAGGCACAAGCCACCAGTGGGTTGAAGCATGTCTGTGATTGGTAGAGTAATTCACCTGAGAGTCACTGTATGGCATTTTACTCCATTTATTTGAGAAGCACTACTGCACATACCAAGCCAAACTGACTTGGCACCAAAACGGCAAAAATAATGATGCTAAAACCTTTAGGAATGAGAAGGCAACTCAGGTAATGCAAATATAAAAGATATCTATAAGGAATGAATTTATTTTCTTAATCACCCAGTAAAAGTGTTAAAATAAGTAATTCCATATCTCAACAGCCTATAATTATGACTTTTATGTAAGAACATTACCGTATTCTGGGCCGACTTGATTGTGGCACCAATGGTGTAAATGCACTAAAAGTGTTTGTTTTGTACTTGTTAAGTGTTAAAAAGTTGGAAAAATATTTAACACTCTCATAAGGAGAGAGTGAGTTTCCTTTATTTACTTATGTTAACTATTAAAAATTTCTGATGCACGCTTTGCACCAACCCCACAAATTTCTTAGCCGGCTGACTGTATTATCTCCATAAAATAAATTAAAATACATAATATCTACTAACTTCAACTTATAACTTGATTTATGTATTACTTCCACAGTGTATACTTTATGGAAATTATTTGCAACTGATATTGATAATTTTCTGGGTTCAAGAGAAAACAAATTTTCAGCAGCTAAAATAGGGTGTAAAATTGAGAAATGTAGGAAATGCCATCAGAAGTGTTATATAAATTAGTCTCACAACCAATGACACAAAAAAGCAACTAAGTTAAAATACAGGCATCCTCGTTTAGCGCGCTTTTGCTTTTACACTGTTATCAAATCAGGGAAGTTTTTCATTTAACGTGGTAATGATTTTCGCATTTGCGCAGTTTTAATACCAAGGATTTATGTGTATCTCAATTTTTTGTCTTATTTATCGTTTTTTTTCATACAATTTATTAACTTTTGAAAGACAAAATGAATTATAAGTTGCATGTGCCTAATAAAATATTTTAATGAAATTTTGTCCCATGAAACCTTTAAGTTCTTTACATTTAGGCTCAACCTAAACAAGCAAAAAGGGGCTTAATGATGATTTTCGTTCCACCGCCCTCGGAACTAAACAAAAATTCGTAAATAAATTTAAGAGATGAAGGAACTCTATATAGTTACACCTAACACAATTCGCTCCATATTCTTGAGAGTATACTTGAATGAATTTTTAAATTTTCCTGTCATTTTTGCATAAAACAATAAATACCATAATCCATAATTTCTAAAAAAGGTTAAAAAAATTAACTACACTATATCGTGAAAGTTTCATTTACCAATGGAGCATCCCTTTCACCTAACTTGCATTAGATGACTCACATTCGTTACTAGAAAAATTAATGACACCACAAAAATTTTATGAATTACCCAATTATCTAGGAAAGTACCTTAAACCTCTAATTGCATCACGAAATTTAGAGGGGTGCTCCCTGAATTCTGAATATTATAATAAATATTTCTTGATGATGAATATTTAAAAATTCAAAAAAGGTTAGAAAAATTTACCAGCACAAACTGATTATATATCTGTAAAATACACCAAAATATGACTCACAAAATTACCAATTTTTCAATTTTAAATTTATCCAACACATTTTGCAATAAACCTGTTTTCTTTGAAGCATTTTCATTTAAAGAAAATGAACAATAAATCCTACAGCCTTTTATCAAACTCATGACTAAACATTGCAAAAATACAATAAACTGAACATGACTGAAGACAAGCTCGCAGAAAAATTTTAAAAATTCAATATTTTAAAGTGTATAAACTCCATCAAAATCCGAATAAATTACCATCAACTCTTATGGCTCAGTTCTTCACTCAACCCATTAAATAAGAAACAAATATTGCTATTTGTTCCAAAAGTATCACAATTAAGCAAAAAATTTTCAAACAAGATTCATAAATAACATGCTCATGATGACCATTGAAATCTTGACAAGAGAGTTTTCAAAGCATATTTTCTTGTAATGAACAAGCTGCACCTCCAAGTTGTCTTTAAAAGAAACTGATTTTTAATCTGGAAATGTTAGGTAACAATTTTAAGTGCATAAGTTAAAATGGAAACACAAACATTCACCAACTTACTACCGATAATAACCAAGTACAAAGAACATATAACATTGTCCTCGCAACCCACGACCAAAATATTTATTCCAAATTTCTGAAATATTATTTTATTTACTAATATTAATTACTTATAGCTTAAGTAGTAATAGGTATTATATAACTGGAAAAACAAATTCATTTCATGTTTAAACAACATGAAACTGCTTATTTCCTCAATAATTTAAATCTAAAAAATTAAGAGAACAGCTGCTTGTAGAATTAGTAAAACAAAAACACTCCATTGCTCTTACTTGAGTCTCGTAGAGTTTTCTCTCCTTGTTCTATCAATAAATAACTTCTCTAGCTCTTCTGCAGGGATAGTATCATATGGCCTGCTATCAATGCCTTCACCATCTTTAAATGTCTACACAAAAATTAAGCCAAATTTAGTTACAAATTCAATCACTAATGTACATCAAATATTGAAATTAATGATCAAAAGCGTTACCTTAGAAGTTCCAGGATTCATGTGCGCCATTCTGAGAGCAATGCGTCAAACTGTAAAAAAATAGCATAGTTTATATTTCACAAGGCAAAAGACGACTTGTAACTACTCAAAATACAACAAAAATTGTCAAAAAATTAAAAAAAACTTTTGTTACTGCTTACGGTGCATTTCCCCTCATCCAGTTGGCAATTTATGCTATCAACATTAGAAACTTAATAGGGGTTATATTAAAATATAAATGCAAGCAATGGCCTCAATAAATATCATTGCTTGGAGATTTATAATCATTTTATGAATATTATATATAGAATTTAAAATTAACGCCGAAATGAATAACTCAAAAGATAAATAATTGGAAAAACTAAAAACAATTACTAAATTACAATAAGCTGTTCATAATCGTAGTTATTAAATAATACGGATAGGAATAAGGAAATTGTAAAATGAAAAACGAGTCAAGATTACAAGTAATTGCAAAGAAACGATAATAATTAAAACAACCAATTTCCTGAAATGGGGATTTAAAAATATTATCGAAATTCACCGCATTACATTATTAGTAGACAAAAAATTGGCAAAATGTTTTGAGCAAAAACAGCTTAAGAAAATCAACTGACTGATTCCCAACACTTTTAAATGGCAAAATTAACAAAAATCGTATGTTACGACGTAAGATGCAGTGATTTTTCAATCTAAATAGGACATACTTATTGAAGTTCCAGATAAAAATTTGTTGTAATTAACAAAAATAAAACTTTCCCTTGTATACTAGAACATTAAATGATAATTGAAAAATCACACGAAAATGAACCAGCTCTAGCAAAGCGTTAACTATTCTTTTCATTCTTATTACTATCTAACTAATAAAAACGTCTTCAAAGACAGGTCAACTTTGTTACATTAATTAAATTACTGCAGCTAATATACTCACATCAAAGGAAACTTAGACGTTCACATAAAGAGAAGTTGCTTTTATTCAAACCCAACGATGCAGAAACAAAATTATAAAACTCTTCACCAAACTAAGACCACATACTCCAACTAAAATCAATAATTGACACAAAAACAATCACCCACAACCACCACCTACTCACACCAACCTAACTTTAATGGCGCCTTAACAGACCTTAAAAACAAAAACATAACGAAATCGGAGCCGGTATATATAATAGCCCTTACGATTATGTCGGATTTATATTTTCTAATATTCATTAAACCTCACTAAATTTCACTCACTTGCCTTAATTAACGATCTCGCATTTTTAATGTATAAAAATATCGTACAATTTTGAAGACCTTCAACCAATGGCTTCACCGTAAAAATAAATAGGCGAGCTGCCTTTGGTGTTGTTAAATGAAATCTTTTTAACCACCTTATACACCAAAAAAATATTAATAAGTAAATAATGGTGTTAGTACACACACATCTACCAGGTTTACGGAAAATTAATTCTTCCTGGGACCGAAGTACATCTTATGCGTACGAGTTTGCGGGAAAATGATTCCGCGCCAGGGACTCGCGCACGCACAAACACAGAAAATCAGACAACTACGCGAGTATTTATTTATAACCCTAAATGCACATTTCGACATCAACGATGTCATTGTCAGTAGTAAAATTATCACTGAAGACGGCTGCTTTGTCTGAAATGTGTATCTGGTATTTAGTAACCTTATTGCGGCTATTGGAAATTTTCAAGACAAGTAATGGGTTGGCCCAAGAGTTCATGCCTATTCTAATAGATGGCAGTATGGGCTTATTAACAAGTAATAAATGTTATGGATGGCAAAATTAACTTTAATTCGACAAGTGGACACTGTAAGCAACACCCAAAAATAGATTTTGGAATTTTACAAATTAGTATAATTTTTCTGAAGGGTCTAAAAGAGTGAAAATGGAGTGCATTTGTGTCATGTGAAGCTTTAGGAGTTTATAAAATGCAATAATCACACAAATGCAGTAAAAATAATTTTGAAGTGAATGGAGAAGTTGCTTTAGCTATTCAAACTAGTCAAAAGTGGATCAAGAGATTCACAGAGGATAATTTTGGTATGGAAGGTGGTCCATGCTGTGGATGCCCTTCCAATGTCAATGACAAGAGAATTCAGACTTTGGGTCCCACATCGGCTCACAAAAAATAATTTAATGTACTTCATTTTTGGAAGTGTTTTCTTGCTCATATGAAAAAGGAGCCATTTTTGGAAGGGGTAAAAATTAGCGACGAAAAATTGGTATTTGACAGGAATGGGGAGAGAAAACGACAGTGGTCACTATGAGAAGAGGCCCTCCTCCATGCTACAGTCAACATAGCACCCAAAAAAGGCAATACTCTGCATTAGGTGGCATTTCAAGTGAATTCTATACTCTCAGCTGCTTAGCTTCAAATAAATCATCAATGCAGAGAAGTATTGCATCTAAATTGATAAATTGAAGCAGGCAATGCCCGAACACTTCCAGTTCTGACAAATTTGAGTGTGAGACCGTATTTGCCAATAAACAGGCAGTAAAAATTAAGGAAGCTGAAATGGGATGTGATCATTCAACCTCCTTACCCTCTTGAAATTGTACAGTCAGGCTATCATCACCTCAGATCTCGCCAAAACTCTCTCATTCGCAGGAACTTCCAACTTTCTGAGGATATCAAAAAACACAAAAGAATTTTTTCATTCAATACCTCAAACGCTTTATCAATATGATATTACAAAGCTACCTAGCAGATGGGAAGAGATTAAAAATATAATTGAATAAAAAATATATCACATGAATATTAAACATTTTGTATCATTAAAAATTCACACCAACTTTTTGGCTAACCCAATACATTTCAAGTGCTTGTTGTTGAACCTATATAGGTGTAGATCTAGTTCAGTTTCAGAAGGGACATGGCACTAGAAATGCCATAGGGGTGGGTGGTGATGATTCTGATAGAAAGAAATATTGAATGCAAGCAAGACGTATGTGTGTGCTTTGTAGATTTGGAAAAGGCCTTAGATAGTTTTATGACCTAGGCAATGGAAGTGTTGATGAAAATAGGAGTAGATTGGAGAGATTAGGGATTAATTAAAACTGTATACGAATCACACTGCACAGATAAGGGTAGAAGAGGGAGAACCAGATTGGGCAATTCGAGGAAGAGGAATGAAACAGTTGCCTACTCTCTTTGGCAGTTTAATTTTTATGGTGAAGAAATGATAAGGGAGGCATGGAAAGAGGTAGAAACATGAGTAAAAGTAGGAGGCAGCTCAAGAAAATCTGTTCGATTTGCAGATGAAAAAACATTAACCCTTTCATTAGTGAATTTCATGGGTATACAACATGGTCAGAGCAGATTTGTGAAGATAAATCAAGATAGTTTAAAATTAAGGAATTCTAGTCAATTTCATTAGGTTAGACCTACTATATACCCAGTCCCCAACTAACATGATAGATGCAGTCTTAAAAAATTTTGTGTAAGGTTCAATCAAGTTAGTCAGAATCGAATTTATATGTAAATAGGGGGATGCAATCCAGCATCCGACCTGATTGACATTTTTAATTTTATTTCATTATTATGACTATACTTTGGTTAAATCTTCATTTTTTAGGTATATTTCATACAGGTAATTTATTTTTACAGAAAAGAAACGATGATAATGTGGATGGTTCGTAGTGTTGCTTTGTTAAGACCTGTATCACAAATGATAGCATGTGTTCCTTCATTGTTCTCATAGCACTCAAGTAAATCTAGTTTTTTGCTCTAGCGATATAACTTTTCTTGGTTTCTTAATCCCACCACCAATAAAATGTGAACTATAAACTCCAGCATATTTTTTTATGTAGATAACTGCCATTTTGAATCAGCCGTTCAACTGTTAACCATTTATTTAGCAGATGCTACTTAGAAGATTTGTAAAATGATAATTTTTAACAACAAGTAACTATGAATTAACCATTTTTGTTTGGATAAATGAAATAATTTTCAAAAGATAACAACATATGATCTATCAAAAATTACAAAAATGATCAAAGGAAATTTTAAAAACATTCAAGAATAGTATTTTCTACACTGCAGTCTAAAAAGCATGAAATCCCTTACCTTCCACATCAGACTCATAGAAATTGTCAGATTCAGCCTCTGGATCAGACAATGGGATTATGGGTTCATTGTCATCTGCAATTAATGAAGAGCATGGCTAAAGTTTGTTTCTGTTTCTGCTTTCTAGATGATTTTCACAATCATAGAAAATTCATGGATAAATCGTGATAAACCGAACAACCAGCCGTGTTAGTCAAATACCATCCCTACTTCAAAAATCATGTTAAACCGAAATCGTGTTGGTAGAATTTGTGTTATTCAGGGATTGGGTGTACATATTTATGGAAAGCAAAACAATATAATTATAATAAATATGAAGACGTTTATCTCGAAGCCATTTCTTGTAAGCATTTGTAATTCATAACAATGTTACATGCATGCTTTTGAAATGGTAAATGAGTAATTATAAAAAGGTATATGTAGAAGCTAGTTAGATCCTTAAATTAAAAGGTAAAGGCATTCAAAATGAAAATTTATTGGAAGAAAATAAAAGCCATGAGATTTACCAAGAGTAAGGAATCAAAGTCAACAGTACGGTAGGTGGAGAAAGGCTGGAACAGGTGGAATATAAGTAATTTTATTTTATAAGTGCTTTGACAGCTATGGTCATTTTGCAGTGTCATTAACTGTACACACAGAAGAGAGGAGGGAAACCCGGTTCTGGCATTAGACTACTCTTTAAGAAAAGCACCAATGGGGTAACTGCTTAAGTCCCCTTCCGAAGGATGGAACACTGAATTTGCACCGTCTCCTCAAACCACAAAAACAGGGGGCCGGGCAACCTCAGAACAAATCCTATTTGCACAGGATTCGTGCCCACTGCCTTTTCAAGCAGCAGGCAAGTAACAGCCAGTGTCCTAACCACTACAACATCGATACTACAGGTGGAATATTTTCATTAAGTAATATTCTGATTCAGGATGGAAGTATGAAAGATATAAGAATGAGGAAAGAAAGGGCAAAATAAGTATTCATGAGATGGTGAGAGTGGTAGACGAGCAGTTTGAGTCAAGATATTATATATATTATATAGTAAAACTATTGATGTACAGCAGGGGTGTTCATACCATAGGTACTTAGGATCTACCTTTTTATCCCTTTTCTTAATGTGATCTACAGCAATGAATTATCATAATTATCATTATGATAGGGACTTCTCCTTAATCTGAACCTGCCTGTGCAGTGCTTCAGCCGTTTCTCATCTGTGCCAGCTGTGTTACTTACACACAAGTAATTAATCCAAAATATACAGATATTGTGATCGGCAGCATATAATCACAGGCATATGCCAGAGGAAATGGTTCAGAGATCTACCTAACAGGAGATGGTGATCGACGTCTTGAGCACCCCTTACATAGAGTATAAAATTATATGAGTGAGACATGAGTTTTGATATGAAGATTAATTAATTAATTACCAGAAAACAAAGGAGACAGTGGAGGACAGGACGGAGTCATTTCAGATCTTGAACCTGTTAGAAATGACAGAAGACTGATGAAGAAGAAGAGTTATGCATAATTATCATCGTAGACAAAATTGGGTTTTCATTAATAGGGTTATGCATGAATATGGCATGAGGAGAGTTAGAATCATTTCAAATTAGCTTATTTGAATGATACAACTGTGGAGCCCCAAAATGAATCACACATGTAAAATACACCATTTGCTCTAAAGGTTTGCCCACTTGGTATTTATGACACCATTAAAAAACACCCTGTTGGAGATCATTAGATACCATTCAATGACAATTCAGTGATGCATTCCATTTAAACATTAAGGAAGAGTAGTATATATAGAGGGAAGCACACAAGCAGTCCATATGAAAGTGACTTCAGTCAAGCAAATGCTTCAAATGGGAAATTTCTGATGGGTGGCAATACACAACGCTCAACATTGATTAATGCTCCTCTGCAATGATCAGGAGCAGCATTTTTTGCCATCTAAGGCATCGCACTTCTAATGACAAAATTAAAGAAAACGGTACGTTACGAAGTAAAATACAGTGTCTTATCATTCTATATCAAGGGTCCCAAACTCGCGGCTAGCGCCTTGCATTTATGCGAACCGCGAAGTAAGTTGGTTTATGCTAAATGGCGCAAACTGTATTTCTTAGAAACTATTTCACGAAAATGTTGGTATATAATTTAAGAGGTTTAAGAAGTTGATTAAATTAGCGGTTTCGAAATATCCGCGGTTTATAACTCATTCCCATTTATAAAAATCCTGAAATTTGGGAGTATAGAAAATTGTACTTCTCGCTGTGTGTATTTCGCGTGTCCGAAGGACTTAAATCTCGACTCCGAATGTAATATTTTTATAAAAAATGCGTATTTCTCCCTTAGTGGGACAGGACAGTGAATGTACAAATGCGAAAGGTTTGAGGAATGGGAAAGTATGAAATGCGGCCCGCAGATTAGGTATAGCGCCTTAATGCGGCCCGCTCACCGATGTGAGTTTAAGATCTCTGATCTGGATAGAAGATACTTATTGAAGTTCCACATTACAATTTGATGTAATTAACAAAAATAAAACTTTCCCTTATATACTCGAACAATAAATGATAATTGAAAAATCACACGAAAATGAACCAGCTCTAGCAAAATGTTACCTGCTATTTTCATTCTTATTACTATCTAACTAATAAAAACGTCAACTTTGTTACTACTTAAATTACTGCAGCTAATATACTCACATCAATGGCAAACTTAGACGTTCACATAAAGAGAAGTTGCTTCTATTCAAAACCAATGATGCAGAAACAAAATTATAAAACTCTTCACCAAACTAAGAACACGCTTTCCAACTTAAATCAATAACTACCAGAAAAACCATCACCACCTACCTAAGGTTAATGATGTGTGTGAACTAATATACGATATATATCGCTCAATGGCATATCGTGATATCGTCATATCGTATATACTTCACACACATTTCAACCAATGGCTTCACCGTTGCGCACAAGTTTGGCGCCACATAAATTTGCATTCAAATAACGTGCAATTTCAATTGTAAATTATATAAACATAGCTTTTTTATCTATTCGAAGGAAACTTCTCATTTCATATCTTTTGGAATAGTAATTATGATAAAAACGATTCGCCCTACATAAAGATGAAGTTATCAAACTGAAGGCACATTAACAAGCATTTTTATTTAATGGCAAATCTTTGAAGAGTTCAGCGAAGCTATCAGGTCTTCAAATAAATATTTTTAATTTATCAACGCACTCCAAAGAGGCTTAACTCCACCTCCTCAGTGTGACTACTCATTTCAAGACCTGTCAGGATAATATTCTCTGAAATGGAAAAGTATGTGAACAAAGGGGTGATTTCCAAATAAGCATCTACGTTTGAATTCTTCTCAAATGCTACAGAAATAGTACACCCAGTCTCCGATTAACATGATAGATGCGGTCTTAAAAAATTTCGTTTTAAGGTGAAATCGTGTTATTCGGACACGAATTTCTCATAAGAAATAATTTAAAGAGGGGGATTGTGTTCCTGGATCCTAACCTGATTGACATATTTTAAATTGTATTCCATTATTATGACTATTTAGGTCGACCTCGATTTACTTTGCCCCGTTTTAAGAAATTTCGAAGTTACGAAAATGGATTTTGCCCAGTGCTTCGTTATTTTGAAGTTAGTACGTAAAAATCCGTTATTTTTTCGTAACGAATGTGGTAAAGAAAAAGAGCAACAGTAGACCTGATGATAATATTATCAATAATAACAATAGTAAGACAGTAAGAATAATTCCTCTTGATAATTTTGAATCGAAGAAATCTTAGAACAGTCACAACATTAAGGCCTCTTTCACACGAGGATACAGTACCTTGGATACAGTATACAAGATATTGTATTGCGGTACAGTATTGCGATACAGTATCCCGAAGGAATAATGTGCTCGGGGCGGAGTATTTCTGCTTCTTTGCGTAAACGGTCAGATATCTCATTATTTATTGAGCGCCTAGGCCTATCACCAGTTTTGTTGGATGATTTTCTGTGAATGACTCGTTTTATTGCCCACCGTGATCTAAGGCAGACAACTTTTGGTGAACGTTCCATACGATAATAATAATAATAAATTTATTAATCCAAAGATCGAGTATTACATCGATGTAGGACAAGTCATGTATATAGTATAACACAAAAATCATTGTCATGTAGTAAAATTGAAAACGATAAACAGACAAATCTGTTACTATACCTTCTTCATGAAAAGGGGATGCGGGATTTTTTATAGGAGTAGATTCCTTTGTTGGAGAAGGCACAAGCGACCTTCTTGGCCGTTTAGCCTTTGGCGTTTTAAACATATCCATTATGCGTTGAAAAAGACCTAATCAAGACAAACTGCAAATCAACTGGGACTTCTAAGGTTTGCTACTGCACCGTGTCACCCGTCCAAAAGCTTTCGTATGACTGAATAAACGGCGCAATATACATGGCACAAATTTTCTCATATACGTATATACGTTTGTTCTCACTACACTCTTTGCCACGAAATTAACTCTGTGTGCTTGGCAGTGCACTGCCAATTATGTTAATAATGCGTAGCAACAGAACCAAGCGATTGGCACTATCAACATCTCACATCTAATACCTCTCACTAATAAGCGCGTGGCATTAACCGAGAAGTACGAAATTTTAGACAAGGGAATCTCCGGGCGTGCGCCGAGCCTATTGTACAGAAATAATGTCACTGGACGATATAAAGTAACTTTTTTGGGACATATGGCTTTGTTAATATTATTTGTGACACCAGGCTGTAGACTGGATAGATTTTAATCAAAATCCTTATAGCCATTTTTGAATAAATTGAATTTTGTTTCAAAATATCCTTAAATAAAGTACCCTAAATTGTAGCGCAATATCGTTCATCCATACCGAATGTCTTTTGTGAATGATATTATTCATAAATATGAGATATTATTCGATTTATTTAACCGTAAGGCTGTAATATGATTTTGAATGGATCGCGGCTGAGGCGTGACGTCATAAGGCTTAGGTAAGGTAGCTTAGCGTACATTGTAATGTCACTGGACGCCATATAGTGATTTCAAGAGATATGTGGCTTACGGAGTATTATTTTTGACATCAGGCTTTACAATTAGATTGATCTTATTCAAATTCTCTGGAGCCATTTTTGAGTAAATAAAATTTTTCTAAAAATCGCCAAGAATCAAGTACCCTTTATATTTGTGCAATATCATTTTTATGAAAAAATAATCTGCAAAAGATGATATTTTGCATAAATACGAGATATCATTCGATTTTATGTACGCGTTTGGGTCCTAGAACCGGGAACAAATCGACAGACAGACGGCATGGCGAAAACCACTTTTATGGACTTAGGGACACCTAAAACGTGTATTTCCATCAAAATCTCGAAGTAGAATTTTTTCACGATTGCAATACTTTCTCAATATACTACGTATATGAGAAAGTAATCAAGGCCGATTCATGTTATACATAACATGAATGAACACGGACCGTCTTCTACACATCAAAATTTCTTCTACTCATTAAGGTAGAGTTGTTTACACCATCCGGCACGTCTCCATCATGCCATTGTTCTGTTCTTTCACAGTTTCTCTGGAGCAATATTTGACGTGATGGTGCCGGTCCGAATGTGTCGATTCCTGTGCCTCTCTTAAAGCGTGAACACCAAACCATCAGGCTTCCGTCAGTCCCTGTTAGTAACAGTTCGTTTTTATCACAATGGACAAAAAACTGATAGAATTGTTTCGAGAACATGAAGAATTGTACAACATGTTAAATAAAATGTAGTGATAATGGACATAACGAGAAACTGTGACCGGGAAATTGGAGAAAAATTAAAGAAGTCAGGTAAAACTATATACTTTATCAGATATTTATTTAAGAATATGTTAAGTATTTATTGACATTAGATCATTTTACTTCAACTAGAATTATCTTTTCTTAGTATGGATAAGCTTCCATTGATTTTCTCCTCTTCATCTAAAAGTAGAGCAATTACTCCCAATTTTACATTAGAAAACATATTTACTTATTCCAGTATCAGACTCCAAGTTAAAACTACAACTGAAAACATGACCGTCCACGTCAAAACCTCAACATACAATGTGAACATCGATGAAGAATGATGTGACGGAGATGGTCTGTGATGGTTCGTTGACGTTCCGTATAATGTGAATCGGTCTTAACCCGTCAGTAGCTGAGATATTCTGAGTGGTGATGCAAGTATCACAGTCTGAATGGCCCCATAGAACACAATGTGGTAAAACAGACCCATGTAAAATTGAAGTTAGTGCAAGATAAAGTAGATCATCACCAAAAACCCAACTACAGATTGAATGGTAAAACAGAAATGAAAGCTTTGATAGGCCTTTTTATGCTTATGTCAGTTTTTAAATCAGGAAATGAAAATATGCTTCTCTTTATTCTCAACTGATTCTTTTGGGAGCCCAGTATTTCGAGGAACAATGTCTGTAAAACTATTTGAAATTTTGAACCACTATTTTCACTCTGAAAATCCCCTCGATAGAAAAGAGAGGATAAAAACTGACCGCACTGCTTATATTTCAAAGATATTTTATAAATGTATAGCCAACCGCCAGAAATTGTTTTCAATTAGTTCATGTGCTTGCATTGATGAAATGTTGGTTCCTTTTAGAGGAAAGTTTGGCTTTAGAATATATATGCCACAAAAATCATCAAAATATGGTATAAAAATTGTATGCCTTACAGATGCGTGCACGTCCTACTTCTACAATACCTACATTTATAGCGGGAAAGCTGGTGATGGCTTAGGGCTCAAAGATTCCGAAAGAAAACTTGCAAAACCACTCAGTCGGTACTACATCTTTCGAATTCTATTTAGGGAACAAACAGGAATATTACTGCAGATAATTGGTTTTTATTTGTCCAGCTGGTGAATGAACTAAGGAAAAGGGGTTTGACATTTGTTGAGACTCGGAGGATAAATAAAAATAAGTTCTGCTAGAATTTCAGCCATCAAAGACAAGAGAAGTGAGAAGTATGGCTTTTCAGAAATTATTATCTTATGTACCAAAAAAATAGAGCAGTACTTTTATAATTGTCAATGCATCATTCAAAGTGTCGATGATATGGGAATAACTGAGATAATTAGATTTTACAATTCGACTAAATGCAGAGTCGACTTACTTGACCTGAAGACAGCATACTTTTGACTTACTATTAGTAAAATAGTAAGTCGAAAGTATGAAGCCATTTTGATAATGACAAAAATTCATATGCAATACATCTAGAAATGCTACTAATGCTTCACAAGTTGGGTATTGTACATGCCTATCTGAATATTGAAGTCGCTTTGAGAATATTTAAAAATTTATGTGTGACCATGGCACCATGCAAGCGTAGTTTCAGCAAACTAAAATTAGTGAAAAATTACTTACGATTATTCATGGAACAAGAGAGACTATAATTTAGCAATTTTGACAATTGAAAAAATCTTTCCCAATCCAAAGTATTGAATTTGAAAATCTTGTAAGTAAATTTATATACATAATATTACAATTGAAAGTTATTTTTGGCACTCAGAACAATAAAAATATTTTACCCTCAATTGAAGAGACCGTATAAACTGTAAAGGATCCAAAAGCAAATAAAAATTAATAATTTCATTTCAGGGTAGGGGGTATCATTGTATGGTTTCGGACCAGGCACTAAATTTCCTTGTTATGGCACTGCATTTGGTTGGAAAAACTACAGTAATATATTTTCCAGTTTAATATCCACCATATGCACTGAACTTGTCAACTATAAGCAATATTTTCTCATTTCCCTTAACTTTATCTGTTTGTAAAGGTGAAATACTCCTTTAGCCAAACAATTAGAGGGTTACAACACCCTCTAATTGTTTGGCTAAAGGAGTATTTCAAAGTATTTCAAACAATTAGAGGGTTACGACACCCTCTAATTGTTTGGCTAAAGGAGTATTTCACCTTTATTAATCTTAGTCAAAGTTATTGAGCTACTATCAATTATCTGTTTGTAAAAATCATTTCTCAAAATATTATTTTTTCATCCAAGAACATCTTTTGTAATCATATTCTGCTAAAAGCCCCAAAGTTTTGCATATTTATCTATCATTAGCGGCCACAACTTTTTTGACCTGTTGCATTGCAGCTAAATGAAAACCATTATTGTTAAAATTCTTAATTCTCTCACAATGACTGCTTGTTTTTTTCATCCTCAGCTTCCTTCAAAATGTTAATTTTTCACGCACTGAGTACCATTTTCCATTACCTTTTTATTAAACTGCTCATATTTATGGGAGTAAGTTTAGGCTCATTTGTACATTCTAACATTCACTTTAAAATAAATACTGTATATACTCGTGTATAACACGCTCTCGTGTATAACATGCTCTCGTGTATAACATGCTCTTGTGTATAATGCGCACCCATAATTTTTGCCAAAAAATCCTGACTTTTTCGTATACCCTGCGATAACATGCACCCTGGCTTTTGAGGGGTATAAGAACAAAATTTAAAATTATATTGTCATGTTAGGTATTAACTAGAGTACCATAAAAAAATAAATACAGACCCTTTCTGGGTAATGCAAGACTTGACTTATGCAAATTCGACTTTAAGTTAAAACCTCCAAAAATTAATTTGTAAATTCCAAAAATTCCAAGTTACGGAAATTTGCTTAAGAGACAAAAAGCTTCAGGCTTAATGGTCAAATGTTGAATGAAGTTAAAACACATCAATTTATTTTAAATCTATCAAAATACATGTAACGGTTATTAATGGAATATTGAATTACTTGCATCATCAATTATATACATATTCATGAACTAAAAAACTTATTTTAATTTGCATATATATTACGTTTTTTGTTTTTGATACATGTTTTGCAGGAAGTCTACCTGGTGATTTTGCGCGAGACTACAGCAATCAGCTAGTGAAATGTGGAATATTTGTAGAGGATGGAAATACATTTGTAAGGAAGTAATTAGGTATTCGATGTATAATTAATATATAACCTGGATTATCGATAATTAGCATGGTTTCCCCTCAATTCACCCAAAAAGTGAGAATCTGGTGTGAGGTATGTAGACTTCAACTTTTTATTTTAACTGCACAAAAGTGTTACCTGTGTATAACGTGCACCCCTACTTTACTACCTAAAAATTTGGTCTTTAAGCTGCACGTTATACACGAGTATATACAGTACTACTATTGGTGAGTTTAAGCCTCTTTGTGAATTATTTCACAAATGAATGTAGTTTAATAATTCCCTGAAGTTCAGAACTAAAATAAACCAAGAGAAAGTTAAATTTAAACATCCAAACAGATAATATTTTCAAAACCTGCATAAGGGAATAATCTGATATTTTCTTAAAACACGAGTGATCCATATGAAAGTGACTTCAGAGAAGCAACTGCTTGAAATGGAAATTTTCTGCGGGGTGCTGTTACACAACTGCCAAAGTTGATTTATGCTTCTGTGTAACAATCTGGAGCAGCATTTTTTTGCCAAGATATCAGATTTTTAGGCCACATTCTCAGGAATAAGCTCCACAATGTTTACTTCCAGCTATTCTCATGCAACAAAAACCACAAATAATTGAAATAATTTTATCTATTTAATTAAAATTCTATTTTAAAAACTTGATATGCCAAATAGTGAGAGATATATGACTATCTTTACAAAGGTTTATTTTGAGTCTCAATAACTAGGGTTACAACATGTATCCCCACACATCCTTAAGTTTAATAATATAATATTACAGGGAGTACATAACGTCACTGTGCACTAGATTATTGAATTGTCCATATTAATTAAATATGTTACAAATGAGCCAAGTGCACAGAGACTTTTTGAACACCATATATATATATATATATATATACATACATACATACTGATTGTCTGATTTATGAGGTAAAAAAACTAAAAGAATTAAAACATTTCTCTCAAAGCAATGAACATCATTTCATCAAAGAAAGTATTTACATAAACACTCATGAGTTTGAGGCATATGCAATGGTTAGAATAGATAACTCCTACAGACATAAAACAGGCAAGTAAACCTTATAAATACTTTAACTACAAAGTTGATTCTCCAGAAATAATTCATTAATCAAACGGCATCAGGAGTAACCTATATAATTATTTGATATGAGCTGAAGGATGGTGAGGAAATTATTTTGTTATGAAAATTATAAATACGAAGAATGTAGCATATAAAGTTTATAATGTAAAAATATTTTAAGTGAAAAAAATATATATCAGCGTTCTTCATCTTCAGAATGATAAATTTGCAATAAGTGACATACAAATGTGATTTTTTTAAATTGAACCTCTTGTTTTCCCTTCTTTAGTTTTCTTTTAACACAATTTCATTCATCATTTATTATCATTTATCATACTCCTCCTCGCGCATGTGCCTTTTTATTCTTTGTTTTCTCACGAACTCTAATCAACACTCCTTTAACATCACGTAAAAGCTGTGTTTTTCTTGCTAACTCCACTCGCAAAGCATTAACTTCATTATGAATCATGCTGGCAGTTTCTTCCCTTCCTGTAATGAAAATCACAGAAATTACACATTTATAATTTGAAAAATGCAATACCACGATGCAAGGAATACCAACAATAATCATAGATTTGAATGCAATTGAGGTTGAAAATTCACTAAAAACAACATCCAGATTAATAAAATGTACCAAGTCCTTGCATAATGCTCTAGTTACCTTCCTGGAAAAGTGAGGTTTATGTGATTTAGCATTAGGTGAAGCATTATTTCCTAAAATCAAAATTCTATAAAGGGAGAATGCTCCTAGCAGAACTCATGAAAGCCTGTTATATTAAAAAGTGGTGAAAATGACTAAATAAGAGTTAAAAAAAAACAAATCTAAAAATAATTATTATTTTATTGTTTCAGATTTAACATCATATAATTTACTGTAATGCAATGAAGATCTATAGAAAATTTAAAAAATACAATTTATGATTAATATAAATACATGTATCTAATGCATATACAGTATCGGACCCCTTATCTGGCATCCTGAAATCCGGCAGGACCTGAAATCCAGCTATATTCGGAGATTGTGACCTAGGTACCAATTTCAAATTAGCGCGCTGACTATTTGTCTGACCTGCGGCCTTGTTTTCGTAGCATCACTGTTTGAACACCCTGTGTTTTTCATATACATGTTTCCACTGTATTGTGCAGTAATTCTAACATTTTCTTACAAGGAAACGTATTTGGTTGTCCTTTCACGATTTTTTAAATTTTTTGTGGTTGGCAAGCCCCATGGGGCAATGAACTAAGGCTCAGAAATGTCTGCAAAAATACATAATCATGGCGAAAAATGCACATGGAAGTTCCGATTATCGCTATTTCTTTAGTTAGGCAAAGGCTTCAATTTCTGTCTACTCAGATGGCGAAAAACACTGAAAAATACTGTTGAGAATTTTTTCCTTATTTTTCTCGTGTTTACATATTTTACATAGATACAGAGATTTTTATTGGAATTCGTTGACTTTTGTTATTTTGCCCATCTAAATACATAGCAATAATCGAAGTTCAATATAAAATAAAATGACCATATTTTCTGATAGATAGGTGCGCTTTGTCTATACAAAAAATCGAAATCTAGTAGAAATGACTGTGCACGTTAAATATAAGAAATAAAGTAAACACATAAAAAGTGACTTTTTAAAAACAATTTTTTGTTTACACTTATTATAATTCTTCCATTTTTATGCCCTTTTGACGAAAGATTCACAATATTTTCTCTCATCCTGTTTAACAGCTAGAAGGTACGTAATCCGGAAAAATCGGATGACTTCGAACGATTTTTCACTGCTAAAAACCTAATATTTTCAAGTTAAAAAAAATTTCCTGAGAGATTTAACACATATTAAAAAATCAGAAGTTGGCGAAACAATGTGTATTCTTTTGGGCAGCATTTAATTCAAGCCCAGAGTTTTATCACGAGTATAAGTACAGGACACTCTCAAGCAAAAAAAGGCATGCGTTCCTGAAAAGCGTTTGTAAAACGGAAATTTGATAAGTGAGTGAACTCCTTAAGCCAAACCCAGGGATTGTGAATAAGCCCAATGCATTTCGCCCACCAAGTGGGCATCCTCAGGGGCAGCCTGAACACGACAGTGACTGGAAGTCAAATCAACAGTTGACCTCCAATAGTCAATCCAACTCACAGACTGAAGTATAGAATGGCTGTGGGAAAGACTGCGTAGTACACTTTCTCCTTATCGGTACACAAGAGGTCATTTAAGTCTAAGTGGATATTTGTAAATATATTTTGAGTAACAAACAGCATGTTTAGTGACGTCATATTAAGCCTCTCAAGAAATGCAGGTGATAGGAAAAATGCATGATAAAGTGGACCCACGAAGAACCCATGGGTAAACAAGATAGTCTTTTTAACACTCTGAGTACGGACCTCGGGTCTCAGGAAACCCGAAAGGTATATTTTCGAAAATATTTCTTTAAAAAATTTTTTGCCGAAATTGATACTTTATGTATTCCTAGTGGAACTTGTTGGGAGTTTAAAATCAGTAATAAAATTATATTGTAATTTAATTAAGTCATCGAAATCACGGAATGTATAAATGTGAGGGTCTTCGGGGACCCGGCTCCGTACTCTACGTCGTGTAACTTTTATATCTCTTATGACCGGGCAGATCAAAGTCCGGACAAAATTAGCTCGCTCAGCACGACATTGTAATACATGTTAGTTATTATCGAAGTCTCGACGTCTCGATTTCCAGTTTTCTCTTGTGTCTCCGTTATTCACATCGTTCTGTTTGCCTCCCGAATCATTTTGTAATATACTTTTTATTTTTTGTGACTCTATGATTCTAAAATGGGAGATAGAATATTTAGGCTTTGGGGTTACGTTGCTCCACAACGTAACTGAACAAGACCCGAAAATATAGTTCGAAATATTAGTTAAGTTATTATGTATTAATTTCACTTCCAACTCAGATGAATCAAACTAACATAAGATTAACTGAATCAAACTAACTGAATTTACCTTCAAAAATAAATTTTTGGTATTGTTAAATGTTATCTTTAAAAAAAGAAAATTATTTCATTTTTATTTATATGCGTAATTATGTATTTAATTTTGCAAATATATACCATTATTACACTATTTATTGTATAAATCATTATCCTTATTCAATTTTCATTCATTGATTACTTGGATGTTAAATATTATTGTGAGAAAATGATTTCAGAAGCAGGGTCCTACCCGGGTTCGGACTCGGTGTGAAACCACTTAGGTCCGTACTCCGAGTGTTAACCACAAGAGCTTTCGTAAACATCCGAGTTTCTTCGATCTGAGTTGGATAGATGTTATTTAGTTCGTTAAAATGAGCAGAATTTTCTGCAAAAAGCAAAGCTATAAAATTCATTCGTTAATGCAAATATTCGTTCAACGAACATTTGTTGAATGAGAGTTACTTGTATTTTTTATTTTTCAATAGAATATTTTTGACTGCTGGAGATTATTACAATATATGACCACAAAAGGACTACTTTGTGCTCTATTAGCCTCCTGTGTTGAGTTTTCGAGATTCAAGGTTATTTATACATTTTAAGCAGCGTTAAAAATATTAAGATGCACTTTATTTCCTAGATGTGCGCAATCAATTGGAAAATACAGTATAGGTAGCAGTTTTTTGAGAGGAGGATAAAGATGCAATTGTGATTTCAATTTATTTTTAGAAAATAAGCCTTCATTTGTAAATACAAAAGTATACAATGATTTGGGAAATAAACAAAACACTTGTATTCTTTACTTTTAATGCTTCTTTAATAAAAGTATATACTAAGCTGTGCCCAAAATCCGGAAAAATCCCAAAATTCGGCATAGGTCTGGTCCCAAGCTTGCCGGATAAGGGGTCCTATACTGTATTTTATTTTTATATAAACATATATACAAACTAAAAGATAAACTTGCTACTATAATCGCCCACAAAGAAAAACAGTAGATTCTCTCCACCACTACCAAGCATGCTTGCATGGAAAGTGGCCACAAAATACTAATGGAAGAAACAATGGTTCTGTTGAAGACGAGGCATTACTTTCTGCAACTCATTATGGAGGCTATAGAAACAATGAAAAGGCAGGCTAAATAACATCAACAGGGAAGATGTCTTCAAGCTCTCCTCTGAATGGAAACAGCTTTCCCAAAGTCAACCAGCAGGGAAAGTGAAAGGCAACAACAGTCATGGAAACGGTATATATAGGGCCAGGAAGACACTCAAAAGTCACTTCACCTGAAGAACACAACTGTAACATTGGCAGAACGTCACTTTGGAAGCTACCAAATGCAGCACTTCCTAAGAAGATTCACCTCCTCGTGGAACTTGCAGCAAAAACCTATGATCCAGGGGGAACATTACAAACAAGTGCATGTCCAGAGGGACTACAAGGGTAACAACCCTGTTTCAAGATTTCAGAACACAGAAAACAAATTAATAAAATAATAAATAATAACATATTGAAGAAATGTTACTTTTCTACTGCATTTATTTTGTGCAAAATTTTATCTATTTCCTTTTTACATATAAAAATCTCTATCCTTGAAAAGACAATTTCAAAAAGTTTATTTTTTATATCTTTCATTACCTCCTCCCCACCTCTCCTCCATGGATGAAGCCTGGATCTGCCCTTAATCACAATTCAAAATGCCTGAAATCTGCATTATTGTTACCAATTTTAACATGAAAGGATAAGATTGAAGTTTTTATGTGATCATTTTATAAATTATTGATACTTGCCTAGGAAAACAAGAATTTTTTTATCCAAAGCACATTTTTGGTCCTTTAAAATTTCCATTTCTTCTTCTAAACGGTTAATCTTATTGAGAGCCTTTTCATTTTCTTTTTGCAAGTTTTCTCGCTCCTCTTTTAGCATCTTGATCTAAAAATAAAATTAAATATGACTGACCAATACATGGACAACTATTTAAAATTTACAAAAAGTCTAATAAAAGTGTCCTCAGCACACAAAGACTCTCACTATTATACCATACCTCAAATAAAATATCTTCACCACTAATTTCTTCCTTGCTTTCTCCTTCATAATGATTTTTATTATCCTGCTCCCCCCTGAAGAAAGAAGAACCATTTAGTAATATTTTCACAAAAGGAAGTATATATTAATATAATAGTCTTTATAAAGAATTACGGTATAGGAGTTGATTCCTATCTTTATATTATCTTCACCATAGTCTCCACTCATTTTAATAATAGTCTTGTATGTCATTCTGTCATACTGAGAAAAGTTACTTCTCTCATGACCAGATTTACATAGTATGTTCAACAGTAAGTAACTAACATTATTTGTATATTCTTTTGCCAAGTAACAAGACTGTCAACATAGGCTATGAATAAGTATTGTAAAAGGGGTTTCAGTATGGTTTTCAAAATTATGGATTTTGAAGAAAAAAAATTTATGACTTTGAAGTCATAAAATATCATTGGAAGGAAGCTTTTCAAGATATCAATCATGAATATCCCAGGCAAATAAAAAGGTTGTTCTGCTAGTCTCAAATAAATGAGATAACTGAACTCACAGGAAGCTTGAAGCTATATAGGAATGGAGCATATACCTGATTATAAAATCCGAAACAGTCAGAGAAATGTTTTGTACTTGACCAGGAATTAGTGGTAGATCCAAGGGGGGAGGGAGGAGGGACGATTGCCCCATTGGGTATCAACATTGACCTTCAATGGATACATTCTTAAATCCATTCCATGCAGAAATCCTTGATTTTACAGATCAGATTAGGTCCATAAAACAAGGAAAAGAAAGATACTGACAAAGTCTTGGTAGAGGGGTCATCAGCAGCGGTGGGCTCAAGAAAAAGAAGGGCTATCGGGGTGACTGCCCCCATTTGGAAGGAGTCGAATTTGAGAATGGTGAATCAAATTCGCTTGCTAGCTTAGATGGTTAAAGCATCTGCTTCACAAGTGGATGACTCCTCAAACATTTGGTTTCTAACTTTTCACAATAACTACAAAGAAAAGTTTCATTTTGACTAGCTGTTCTTTGACTTACCTTTGCTTTTCATGAGAATTCTTTATTTTTGCTTCATATTTATCTAATTTTTGTTTTTGTGCAATATTTAGCGCCTCGAGGTCAAAAATTGTTTTCTCTAAATTTGATATTCGTTTTTGTAGGACTTCCACTCTCTTTTCTAATTCTGGACTCCACTGAAATAAACAAATAATTTTAAAAATACAGTAAAACCCCTATTGAATGAATCGCTGGGGGATTAGAATATATTTCACTAAATCGAGGTTTTCATTAAATGGAGGTTTTCAATTAAAATTAGTTAAATTTATCTTTTTTGCTTGTGTATTAGTTCCATTATACAATACCAGAATAAGGCCACTGAAAATGGTCTCTATAATAAAAATCCATTTTTCAATATTGTATGCAAAATACTTATATTAATACTTTTAAAATAAACATCTATAAACAAATTCCAGTGACAAACAAGCCTTATTGCTATTGAATATGAAAATTTCTGTAATGAATCATTCATATGATTACAAAAAATAATTTCAAAATTTTAAAAGTATTTTCAAAATTGACATAAATCTTGAAACAATTTTTCATCCCTCCTTTAAAAAGCTTCATCATACAACATTAAATAGAAAATATTAAAATATATTTGGAATTTCACATAAAAAATATCAAAATTATTCAAAAAGCAAGCATACAGAAAAAGCTACAAGAAAATTATTTATTAAAATAGTCCAGCAAACTTGTTTGCTTCTTCTGGCGGGTGCTGTGAACATTCAGAACTTCTCGCTCCAAAGAATTTACTTTTGATATAGTAGTGCTGTCTACATCAAAAGAAGTTAAATATCTTCGCACCACTTCAAGTGCCTGAACCGCTTCAGCAAGTGTGGGAACTGATTCTTCTTGTACTGCCTCTTCTTCTTCTTCCTCTTTGGCATCACAGATTTCTTCCACATCTTGTGGAGAACCAGACATACTCTCAAGATCATCACACCGGACAAACTCTTCAAAATTTGTGTCCATGTCAGGTGCAATTTTCAACCAATTTTCATGGTCAATCACATCAATATCTACATCAATTTCCATAGCATTGTTGCAATTGAACGCAGCCTTATGAAAACAGTTTGATCTTGTTTGAGGTTTAACTGAATTCCATGCAGCTGTTACCATATGCATACCCTGAAGGATGCTCAGTTTCAAATGTTTATTTATTTCAATATAGGATACTGCTTTCTGCACCAAAGCCTTCCTGTACTTCGCTTTCATGGCATGAATAATGCCCAAGTGAAGTGGCTGCAGATGGCTAGTACAATTAGCTGGAAAAAACACCACTTTTATATTGAGAAAAAAATCAGTATCTGGAGGGTGGGCCGGACATTTATCAATAAATAGAAGAATTTTTCTATTTGCACCACCCATTTTTGCATCTAATGATTTCAAATTTTTTAAAAATATATCCGTTGTCATCCATGCATTTTTATTACTGGCATATTTACATGGCAATGCCCGGACATTTTTAAAACACCTTGGCTTGGCAAATTTACCTATTATTAGAGGCGTCAACTTTTCACTGCCATCTGAATTTGCACATAAAAGTGCAGTTATCCTATCTTTACTTCTCTTTCCACCATGGCACTTGTCTCCTCTAGTAGCAAGAGTTTTTGATGGAAGAAGGTTGAAAAAAATGCGTTTCATCTGCATTGAAAATATCATTCGGCTTATAGCCTTCTAAATACCTTACCAATGTTACACTCTTCCAGTAGTCAACAGTTCCTTCATCAACACTAGCACTTTCGCCACAAACAGTTTTATATTCAAGTCCATGGCGCTTCTTAAATCTGTCCAGCCATCCATTGGAACCACTAAAGTTTTCTACTCTAAGCCTAGTTGCTACCCTAATTGCTTTCTCCTTCAACAGTACACCATTGATTGGGAGGTTGGCGGAGCGCATTCCCTCAAACCACTCTATCAATATCTTCTCCATTTCATCATATGGTGATGATTTGATATTTTTTCTTTTGATGGCTTTACCCCCACATTTCACTTCTTCGTCTAGTATTAATTGTTTATTCTTCATTATACAAAACATTGAAGACGGTGCAAGATTAAATTTGCATGCAATTTCTATCGCAGGCATGCTTGGGTTCTTTTCCACTTCTTGAATGATTTTCACTTTTTCCGTAATTGTCAGCTTCTTCCTTTTACTAGTAGCCATTATTAAGGAATAAAAATAGTAGAAAGAATATTTTTCACAAATGCTCCAGGTTTACACAGTGATCGCCAAACAGGCAGGCAGCACAACGAAGAGTTGAACTGCTAGATAAGGTAGACGGAGAGGGGACAGGCATTACGTCATTGGGAACGGGGTAATCAGCTGACATGTCTCACAAGGGAAGCCCCCAAGGTGTGACACTCGCATCGGATTGAGACTTTGCAGAATGAAAGTGTTTGTAAAATAACGGAATCCAATTTCTACCTAGGTAATGCATGGAATAATTTTTTTTTAAATGTTGCGCAAGTTTTATCGACGATATGCTGGAAATTGCGAACAAATAAAAAAAATTGGAGAAAAAAATTTTGGTCCCATCGGGAATCGAACCCCGGCAATAATTTATTTATTTGTCCCAAATAATATTTGAAATCCAACTCATTTACCCTAGACCAACGCTCCTAGATAATAAGGAAAGGACTTTTAACGTTCTTATTTCGATGACTCTCGGATCGCGATTTTCAAAGGGCATTTTCTCGTAAACGACGTCGAGTATATAGTACACTATGACAACAGGTAACTGAGCGTGATACCAGAAATGAGGAACATACGAGCGGGATTCATTACATTGTAGGATTTACGGTTTCCTTGCGGCCGCTACCGTCTTAGCAGACAATGTAGCCGCTTGCGCGTGATGAGCCATTCACAATGTTTTGAGCGTATATCGTAATTTTTACGTACAATATGTTTCTTTTTGCTCATGAAAAGTTTACTAAATGCGGGAAACATCAAATAAAAATTGAAGTACGAATACAAAATATTTTTCCACTAAATGCGGGTTTTTCACTAAATCGGGTTTCACTAAATGCGAGAAAATAATACATTGTTTATATGGAGCTATTGTCGGCACATGAAAAAATCTTCACTAAATCCGGGATTTCACTAAATGCGGGAACATTAAATCGGGGTTTTACTGTATTTGAATCAAAGCCCAAAACTTCAATGACATCCTCAATCATATGAACTACAGAAAATTCCAAATGAAGAGGATTAATTAATTAAAAATAGAACTTTGACAAAAACTGAGCTGAAATATTTGCATACTTTGAGGTTAAGTGGTGGTAGTTATTGATAATACAATCAAAATTCCAACTTAAATAAGAATGTACCAGTAAACAATCATAATAGGCAATATATATATATATATATATATATATATATATATATATATATATATATATATAACAACTTACGGAAAAGGAAAGGTAAAATGAATATATGGATGTCAACAAGGTGTTGGGATGAGGAAACCCAGTGAGCACTCACCAATCAGACGACTTCAGGTTGGCGAGGCCCCGGGGATGTCGAAGCGACACACAGAAACATCACAAACGTAAAGCTTTCGGAACTACTCCTTCTTCAGCTACAGAGAGAGAACTCATCCCTCATTCCTCATCCCAACACCTTGTTGACATCCATATATATATATATATATATATATATATATATATATATATATATATGGATGTCAACAAGGTGTTGGGATGAGGAAAGAGTTCTCTCTCTGTAGCTGAAGAAGGAGTAGTTCCGAAAGCTTTACGTTTGTGATGTTTCTGTGTTTTTGTGTTATTTTACGTGTCGCTTCGACATCCCCGGGGCCTCGCCAACCTGAAGTCGTCTGATTGGTGAGTGCTCACTGGGTTTCCTCATCCCAACACCTTGTTGACATCCATATATTCATTTTACCTTTCCTTTTCCGTAAGTTGTTATATATATATATATATATATATATATATATATATATATATATATATATATATATATATATATATATATGGATGTCAACAAGGTGTTGGGATGAGGAAACCCAGTGAGCACTCACCAATCAGACGACTTCTCTCAGAGTTCTCTCTCTGTAGCTGAAGAAGGAGTAGTTCCGAAAGCTTTACGTTTGTGATGTTTCTGTGTTTTTGTGTTATTTTACGTGTGTCGCTTCGACATCCCCAGGGCCTCGCCAACCTGAAGTCGTCTGATTGGTGAGTGCTCACTGCGTTTCCTCATCCCAACACCTTGTTGACATCCATATATTCATTTTACCTTTCCTTTTCCGTAAGTTGTTATATATATATATATATATATATATATATATATATATATATATATATATATATATAATCATTAATTCTCAGACAACATACAAAATACCATAACCCAAGAAAAATTATGATGAAAAACACCATCTTCACCAAAAACAATTTTCTGAATAATTAAAAGTTAGTCAATCTAGCTTTTAAGTAGAATGCTTCATTGGTTCTTGAATCTTCATTGTACAGGAAGCAGCATGAGATTAGAAATTGTTTTAACAATGAAAAAGTGTGCCTGGTACATGGTGAAATTCATTTTTTCTACTCACAGGAGAAGCAATTGCAGTTACAGTGATACCCAAATCATCTCTGCCAATTGAGACTTGGTTAGGCACAGATAATTGAATAACACAGATAATCCAAATTTTTAAAGGTAAAATTTGGTATACTGTCTGTTAAATACTGAACAAATCTATTTATATAAAAAAGAGGTAGCATTCCAAAAATAAAAAGATACTAGTAGTTGCATCGATAAATTGACTGGTTGGGTAGATTAAATATTGTCTTGGTAGTTAGCCTCCTGCCCCATTACCATGAAGCTAAGTGACTGCAAAGTTTATTTCCTTCTACTAATGTCCGCTAGGAGCACCACGTTATTTCCTACAGTGTCTAATGTCCGCTAGAAGCACCACCTTAACATTAACCACTACAACTACGTCGAGCAGAGCTTACCCGGTCTCAAAAAACCTCAATATCTCACCAACGGTTTGACCGATTTCAATTTTATAATTTTCCTGCAAATCTGCAGGTCGAGATGTTTAATTTGATGCATCCCACATTAAGGTGGCTGTTACCTTGGCTTAAAAAACATCATTTTTATGCTATTATATATATATATATATATATATATATATATATATATATATATATATATATATATATATATATATATATATATATATATATATATATATATCTCTCATCATCATCATAGGTAGTCTGTCCGTAGACAGGTCCATGATTATTCTTGGTTAAACCTGGTTCTCCATATACTCCTATTTTCCGCTGTCCTCTTTATTTCTTGATAACTCTCTTTCCCTTTCAAATCGTCTATCAGCTGAAACCTTTTCCTACCTCTTTCCCTTTTCCCATCTAGTTTTCCTTCTAACACGTCTTTAATCATACTCTCTCTCCTCAGGTAATGTCCAATCCAGTTAGCCTTCCTCTTTCTGATAGTCTGTATAATCATTCGCTTCTCTCCTATTCTTCGTAGCACTTCATCGTTTTTCATCCTATCTGTCCATTTTATCTTCAGCATTCTCCTCCAAGTCCACATTTCAAAGCTTTCCAAGTATTTGATGTCATTTTTCCTTAGCGTCCATGTTTCTGTCCCATACAATGCTATACTCCATACGTAGCATTTTATCAACTTCTTGCGGATATCTTCCCTTATATTCCCTGTAAGTAGTTGTTTCTTTCTCCTGAAAGCCGCTTTTGCTTTCCCTATTCTAGTTTTGATCTCATCCATACATTTTGCCTCTCGTGTTATGATACTTCCAAGGTATTTATATTCTGAAACTTGTTCTAATGGCTTTCCCCCAATAGTTATGTTCAGATTCTCTTCTTTACCCGATATTCAAATGACCTTGGATTTTTCTGTATTTATTTCCATTTCTATTTATCATTTTTTGTAGCTCCTCTTCCTTTCTTGCTAGAAGTACTTGATCATCTGCGTATTTTACTGTACTTATAATTCTTCCTCCAATTTTGAAATCCCCTGTGCCTTCTAAAGCTTCTTGTATTAGACTTTCTCCATATATATTGAATAGGGTTGGCGATAGGCAGCAGCCTTGTCTTACTCCTCTACCGATATTTATTCCGCAGGTGTCCACATTCTCAAACCTGACCTTTACAATTTGATTCTCATATAGATTCCTAATCAGTCTCCTGTCTTTCCAGTCTACACCTATATCCTTTAATATCTTCATCAACTTTACCCAATTTACTCTATCAAAGGCCTTCTGCCAGTCTACGAAACATGCGCAGATATCTTGACTGTATTCTATTGCCCTTTCTGATATGATATATATATGATATATATATATATATATATATATATATATATATATATATATATATATGGATGTCATCAAGGTGTTGGGATGAGGAAACCTTTCCTTTTCCGTAAGCTGTTATATTATTTTACCTTATCCTTTCGTGTCTGTCATCCTTTCTTTTTTACCAACTTTCCTATTGACATATATATAAAAATAAATTAAATCCCAGACAATCAAGGTTAACCCAGCAGTGGTCGTGCAATATTTTTTAATGAGTTAGGTCATGCTGGATGTGAAATACACTCCACAAGAAAAAAGCATCCTAACATGGCAATACTTTTTTCATCATTATTTTTTATTAATCTAAAACATTTTGAAAAATAGTTAAGAATGTTTATAGGACAAAAATGGTCATTTTAATATTCAAATAAAAGTCTTATAACAATGCAGACATCTTTTATTCTACACAGTGATGTTATTTATTGTATAATAAGTCATATTAAGAAAACTGTAATTAATTTTTGAATTTTCAGATTTGTCCTAGGAAAACTAAATTATGCACATTTAAATAATCCATAATTAAAAAATGATCATTCATTCCATTTCTTTCTGAGGATCAAACACAGATATCTATGATATCTATTGACATAGTTATCAGAACAAGTCTGATAGAAATATTTCTCAATGAAAAAGTGAAATAATGTATCAAATGAGTATTTACATACTTTATATGTGAAAGAATTGAAGTACATAATGTTGAAGAATCAGTGGTGGAAACCTCTTGGGGTCCCTGGCATTAAAGATTTGGGAGCCCCTGGCACTAAGTAGTCGGGGGTCCTGCAATCTAAATATATAGTGAAACCGCTCCTTACGGCTACCCTCTTTTGTGACACTTCTTAACGATTGTTTTTCTATGGAATCATAGACAGGTTCCACTGATGTTTAAATTAAGACATTTAATATTTCTGATATTATATACACGAACATTTTTTCGGGGCCCCTTACTTCAAGGGGCCCTTGTTGAATGCCAAGTACGACCCCCCTTAAATCCGCCACTGAGTGTGAGGGAGAAATTCCAGATTTAGGGTAACCGAGCGGTAGGGAAATCTTGCCTTTATCCCCATTTTTGCTGATTCTCATAGATCTCCAAACTTTCATGGAACCCTAGGTTTCCGCATAACCCAAGTTGAGAAACACTGCCATACGTCACAGGGCCTCATACTTCACGGGGCCCCATGCGTGCACCATGTGCGACCCCCCTTAAATCTGCCACTGTGAAGAATGTTGAAAAATTAGAGAAGAAAAAGCAGCAAGAAAGAAAATCCATCGATGTTACTTATCTATGTCTTGTTATGTCTTCACTTGAATTCCCTCAAAGTAAAAACTGAGATGACATCTAGAAGATCCACATCCATTTATTACAACTTTGTACAATGAAATTAAAATAGATTTTCAATTTGTAACTTGTATCACCATCTCTCTGTTACAAACAATATCTATGAAATTCAACAAATTATATAGCCATACTAACTTTTGGAATAAAAAGTTTACAAAAACTATTCTGTGAAGGTATACTAAAAGACAGGAAATAAATTGCTAACAAAATAACAGTTAAGAAAAATATATAGGTGGGGTGAAAATTACACCTTGCATGACCACTCCCTGGTTAGTAGAGGTCAGTATAGGTTTGTCGCATTCATAAGAACATGCATAGATTTCAGACATGCGCGGAAGGTAAGTTCCCTCTGTCATCTTGACTACCCCCACCCAACTACTAGCCCATCCTTCTCCTCCTTAGGTTGTCAGTTCTCACTGTTTGCACTTTAATGCCTAGATGAAGCTTTGCAAATATTTGGCAACAGTGTAGATAGAAAAGGACCGAGACAGTGATATCCCGTGCGGTAAGGAAGGGTGAGAGGGGAGGGTGCCAAGTGGAGTGAGGGATTAGGCCACACCCACAGTACACCCAAAATGTTCTTTTGATCATGGTATACCTATAAAACAAAATAGGAGTTAAAAGAAAATGTGAAACTTGCTCTGGGTTCCAATTCCTTGGTAGTGACTGCATTCTTAGCTTTACACTCGAGAATGGTTTTCTCTCTTTGCAGACGAGCAACAGCATCCTTTAAGCTGTTGTTAATTTTCCTTAAATTCTCTGTTGAATCTTTCTCCAACTTGAACCTTTCTTGAAGCTTGTCCACAGTCTGCTGCCACTTTTTGCTTTCTCCCCACCTTGCCAACTCAACCTTTCTCTATTGAAGAAAGAAAAACATAATTAATAAATGTCGTTATACATTATTGAGCTTTTAAAAATTTATTATAATTATAAATGACATTTGTGTAGACTTAAGGATCTTTTAGTAATAGTAAAATACTTTTTATTGCAAATACAATCAATCAAATTGCATAGCCAATTAAATAAATGATGCAATATACATTGCACAAACTTTCCCGTACATGTACATGCATACCTTTGGTCGACTGTGTATACTTATAAAAGAAAAACACTTATAAATCAAAGTTAACCGTAAATTAGCGTATATTTTAATGCCAAGAGACTATATATAGTAATTTCTGGGATATATGGTTTAGTTAGTATTATTTGTGACATCAGGCTGTACGATTGGATGAATTTTAATCAAAACACTTATAGCCATTTTTAAGTAAAATGAATTTTTTTTCAAAATATCCAAGAATTAAGTAGCCTTAATTGTTGTGCATTATTGTTCAGCTCTTCAGAGTATCTATTATGAATGATATTATCTACAAATATGAGATATTATTCGATTTAGTTTAACCATAAAGCTGTAATAAGATTTTGAATGGATCACGGCTCAGGCATGACGTCATAAGGCTTAGGTAAGGTAGCTTAGCGTACATTGTAATGTCACTGGACGCCATATAGTGACTTTAAGAGATATGTGGCTTACAGAGTATTATTTTTGACATCAGGCTCTACAATTAGATTGATCTTAATCAAATTATCTGGAGCCATTTTTGAGTAAATAAAATTTTTCTAAAAATCGCCAAGAATAAACTACCCTTTATTTTTCTGCAATATCATTTTTATCAAAAAGGGTCTGCACAAGATGATATATTGCATAACTATGAGATATCATTCGATTTTATGTATGCATTTGGGCCCTAGAACTGCAAACAGACAGACAGCATGGCGAAAACCACTTTTATGGACTCGGGGACACCTAAAACGCATATTTCCATCAAAATCTCGAAGTCAAATTTTTTCCCGATTACAATACTTTCTCAATATACTACGTATATGAGAAAGTAAAAAGCACTGGAGAAAATATAAAATTCATCTAGAAAAAAAAGCTGTAATTACGTCATCACCCCCAGCAGCTCAGCAACTTGAAGACCTCTTATTGGTGAGTGCTCACTAGCTTCCTTATCCCAACAACTTGTTGCCATTCATTTACCCTATTTATCTTTCCTCTTCCATAAGCTTTTCGGGGTTAGGCTCTTCATCAGCAATGGAGAGAGGGTAATTATACATCCACCCTCCACTTTAATGCTGTCCTGATTAACGCTGTTCCACATTAACGCTGAAAATAATTTAATACCTTTTCCAAATTGCGCTGGCACGTTCCACATTAATGCTCTTCAAAATTTCAGGTGTAATTTACGAAGTCCACTGCGCAGCACCTCTGTGCATTTACAACACACAAGACGTCAGTATTTGCAGTTGCTTGATGGTTCTGTGCACACTTGTTGATGTTTTTTTAGTTCAAAATATAGAATGAAGTTTGTTTACATTATATTTTCCCTTGAAATAAAAAGACCATGAGTGATAACCGGCAGTCAGAGGAGAAAAAGAGGAAAAACTTAACTCTCGAGGTTAAAGTAGAGGTTTTACGGCGACTAAAAGCTGGAGATCACAAACATTTGTTTGTTTTTTGTTTATTGCTCCCTTTTCAATTGTTCAGTTTTTAAAAATGCAATACCAAGGTATTTGAATTCTTCCTTTATTTGGTCTCATTCCATGTTCCTTTATTTATCAAGCATGTGACAATTCTTTTATGAATCGATATTTCTTTATCAAAACGTAGTAAGGTTTCGATCGTTTTGATATACGATTTAGTTTTTGTCTTATTGGTTACCTTCTCTTAATTGAACAGTATATTTGGTCATGATGCTTATGTTATAATGTTCCAATTTTCTTTGTGTTAATAAAATTGTGGCTGTATAGTGACTATTGCCTCACCCTGTATATATAAGTAGATGCAGGTATCTTCTTCTACTCTTATTTCTATTCCTTAATGCTCCTGCGCAATTTATTCAGCGAGAGATCAACATATGTTCCATAAATGCATTCTGTTCTTCATTTATATTCAAGTTTTACAGTTCAATTTTAAATATAACTGCAATGCAAATGACGACCTATTCTACACTACGTAATATGGTTAGCAAAGAATACTTTGATGTAATATTTATATAAAACTACCTATTTTCATTTCCATTAATAGAATCTCGGGAATGAATTAAATCCTTTAATGACATTTCTTATGGAAGTATGTGTTCCGAATAGCACTGTTTCAGTTAGTGCTTGATTTTCCTGGCACCAGTTAAGAGCATTAATCAGAGAGTGGGTGTATATATAATAATAAAGTGTTCTGCATATCTGCAGGTTCAGGTGATCCTCCTCCACTTTTCTCTATCCTGTGCCCTTCTCTTCATCTCCCCATACCCTATCCATTTCTTTTTCCTAGTCACTATCGTGTCCATCAAACTCCTTTCCTCTTCTACTCTTCTTAGCACTTCCACATTTGTAATCCTGTCAGTCAATTTAACCTTCAGCATCCTCCTCCACACCCACATTTCAAATGCCTCCACCCTCTCCCTGTCTCTCTTCTTCAATGTCCATGTCTCTGACCCATATAGCATCACACTCCAAACATAACACTTTACCAATCTCTTCCTCAATCCCAAATCCATCTTGCTGTTAAATAGCTTCCTTTTTCGATTGAATGCTTTCTTTGCCAAACCTATTCTCATCTTAATTTCCTTCTCACATTTCCAGTCCTCTGTCAACAATGTACCAAGATACCTGTACTGTTCCACCTGCTCTATCCTCTCCCCCCTCACCTGCACTTCCATCCTTTCCTCACACCCTATTCTCATTACTTTCATTTTTTTTCCATTTATTCTCAACTCATATCTGTCCTCCACGCTCACCAGATTCTGTAGCATCTCCCTCAAGTCTTCCGTCCTCTCAGCAAACAGTATCATGTCGTCAGCAAAACTAATTGACGATGTAATTCTTCCTCCAACGCTTACTCCTGTGCTCATCTGTGTGTATGTGCTGTCTGTCTGTGTATATATACGAGGGGAAATAAAAAAGTAAAGGCAATTTGCATGTAATAATAATATACAATGTCAGAACATGATCTCAAGGTCATCATACTTGCTATGTAGTCAAACAAGTCTAAACGTGTCTTCCCAGTTGCCAGTGCTCATTGTGTCTCGTACAGTTGAGGGGCAAACATGGCAAATCTGCTTTCCGATTGCATCATTAGTGAACAACATGCTGTCAGGATATTTTTGTTGTCAGAAGGGGTCAAACCCTCCAAGATTTACAGGAGAATGTTAGCACAGTATGGTGAAAAGTGTATAAGATAAAGAAAAGGGTACGAATGGGTGGAAAGGTTCAAAAGTGACAGAACAAGCTTGCTTGATGAAGAATGTTCAGCCCATCCAACAAGTTCAAGAACAGCAAACACTGTTGATCAAGTTAATACTCATACGAGAAAACAGATGGATTACTGTTACTGCTGTTGCCAAAATGTTAGACATCAGCATTGGATCTGTGTATTCAATCATGCACGATGACCTGAAATATTGCAGGGTTCATGCGATTCACAGTAAACGCAGAGGATTGCTGTCAAAAGGTTCTTTTGAATCATGGCAATGCTCAACCTCATTCAGGCACTGCAACGAATGAAATATTTCAAGAGCTTACATTTGAAATTCTTCCTCACCCACCCTCCAGTCTGGACCTCGCCCTAAGTGATTGTCACCTATTTGGTCCTCAGAAAAAAGCATTGCATGGATGTCGATTTTTACATGATGACAATTTCAAAGAAGCAGTGCATACTTGGCTGCAGGAACAACTAAAAACCTTCTTCTCAGGTGGCATTAAGAAGCTTGTGGACCGATTTAACAAGTGTTTGGTAAAGCAAAGGGACTACGTTGAAAAATGAAACTAAAATTTTTAACATTTTACCTTTCTATACTTAATAAAAAATAAATTGTGTTAACTTTTTGATTTACCCTCATATATATATATATATATATATATATATATATATATATATATATATATATATATATATATATATATATATATATACATATATATACTCTCTCTCCATCACTGATGAAGGGCATATGCCCAAAAAGCTTTCGTTTTTGTGCGCGTGTTTATTTACGTGTCTCTTTGACGCCCCCAGCAGCCTGCCAACTTGGTTCTCAAATTGGTAAGTGTCCACTGGGCTTCCTTCAACATCTTGTTGCCACCCTCATCATTACCTTTTCTTTTAATATATATATATATATACCGTAAATACCCGCGTATAATGCACACCCTCGTATAATGCGCAGGGGGGTTTTCAGCCTCGTAATCTATGATTTTTCTATATACGCACATATAGTGTACACCGATTTTTTTAGCGTTACCGTTCCAGAATAATGTAGATGGTATAACGTGTTCTAAAGCAATGATCGAGTTATTGGTATTATGTATTGGTAACATAATGAAAGTGCGAAATGAAATTTTCGAATAACGTTCCGAAAGAACGTCAGCTAACTCAATCATTACATATTTTGTTTACTTACAAGGTGATATTAGGACATAAAAATCAAATTATATTAATTTCTTAGTATGGCATATGACATTCTTTGAGCTAATAAAATGGAATGACGATAAACCTATGTTTTTTACATACATTTTTGTCACGCCTGAGGTAAACGGGTTCGCCCAACCTTCAGTTTTACCCTTATTAGAACACTCGGGAGCATGTAAACACGATAGCAAATAACCATAATTAACTACAGACTCGAAGAATCAAGAATAAATCACATATGAATGCTGAGAGAAAGGTAGGGAACGATAACTTTATTTAGTTCTACAAGAAGCATCACTCCCAGCGTACTCAAAGGCATCAGCTGCCATTGTTTCTAATTGTAAGTAGAACCAGTACCTCACCACCAGGCCAGGCGCCGGTGTAGTAAGGCTCCTGAATTATATGTAGGGGCTCTACGGTGTAGGGTGACGTCATGCGTAAGATGACGATCTTACTATTCGTAAAAATCACCAATAAAAATATGAGGATACCCGGGCAGTAATTAATGTCCCAAAATTGTGGAAATATGGGTTCAAATGAAAATAGGAAGATTATGTACCCTTGTATAACACGCATCCTAATTTTTAACTGGAATATTTCCAAAAAAAAGTGCGCATTATATGTGGGTATTTACAGTATATATATATATATATATATATATATACACACACACACATACACTAGTAGAAGGTGCTTGCAACCTGCAAGTATTTCATCTCACCTTGAAAAACATTAATTTTTCACAGAGATATTTCATTATAAGAAATATTTTTTAATTCAAAAGTTTTCACCTCTGCACCGATATTGGTTAAATTCTTATGAAACAATATTGGAGTAAAACAATCCCTAAAATTTGCAATTTTAAGAGTATTATACTTTTTCCATTGTTGGGTACTAATGTAACACATTTCTGCCTAATTGTACATTTATAGCACAGCTGGAAGTGATATAATATTAAATTGTTTAAATTTTAAAAATTTTAATTGCTGCAATAACAACTTCTTGGAGATATTCAAATATATATGAAAATATTGACAAGAGGTACAGACATAGGGATCAAACAGCTATCCCCAGAAAAGGGAAATACTTTATGTTCCCAGACTGAAGATGAGGAGATGTGCCAGTGGAGCTGCAAAGTCTGTGAACCAAAGAACGAGCAAGGGTTCATAGTGAACAAGGAGGTGACATGCTATAATTGTAACAATGGAAGACATATTGCTAGGGATTGTACACATCCTACAAAATCCTGACAATGTTCTCAGTGTGGTGCTGAGGGACACCTGTTGAGACAATATCCGAAGGGAGATAAGGGCAATGAAAAATATACGGCAAGTGCCAGGACAAGCATAAAGAAGATCTCCTGAGAGGACAGCCCAGGAGGCAACAAATACCATGAAAAAGTTTATATTGACGGACAATAGGTTAATGCAGCATTTCTCAAACTTTGCAGTCCTGGGGACCGGTTATTACAAACTTTGCAGACCTGGAGACCGGTTACTTTAATAATAATTTTTTGCATCCTACCGTAGTTCACACACAAAAAAATTCCCAACAGACCATTCGCGAATGGAACTACTTTGCTTGCACGTCCGATGAATGCACAATAAATAAAGAATTTAATACATTGCACATACATATTTATAAAACCATAAAATCAATTTAAAAAAATCAAATTCCATAGTTTATCTATTTATTAAAATTCACTTTTTATGTATCTTTACAACATTAGGAATTAGCAATTCAATCTTACAAAATGAGTAATAAAGGAAAAGAGAACATACTAATGTGAAGGATGCTGTTGTTTGTTATTACATAACAACTGTATGTCAGGATGAAAAGAAGTCAATTTTATCCTCAGATCTGGCTCGACATCCAATCTATTCCTATTCTTTGTTTTTAAGAATACCAAAGTAGAGAATGCAGCTTCACACTTATATGTTAAACTGAAAGGCATTAGGAATCTGACCGCTTTCTCAGATAAATGTGCATATTCATTTTGGCAACTCAGCCAAAAATCAATCAAGCAGAGGTTATCAAAATTGTGTTTCAATGCAGTATCACAAGAAAGTTCAACTAGTGAATCTACTTCCGTTTCATTTAGTTGCAATATTTCTTCATTTTCTGTGCTAAGAGTGAATGAGTTCCTAATCCACATTTTACTGCAGTCAATTTGGGGAAAATATTCATTTAAGCTTGATATTAGCCCCAGGAGATGTTCTTTTATTGTTACAGAAAGCGCATCTAAGTTATTTACATCGGCTGAATTTTCTAATAATTCAGATAAAGTACAGAAAGACTTAAAATTTCCCTTTTTAACTCGTTGTGTCCACAAACGAAGTTTTTTTATTGTTGCTTCAACATTTTCCAGAACTTTAAAAATATCTATGTTGGTGCCCTGGAAACTTAAGTTCAACTCATTTAAAGCACAAAATATATCGCATAAGTAGGCTACCTTTGTTACCCATCAAATTCGCGAAATCTGTCTTTAAATTTGTACATAGCATCTCTTACCGATGGAGGATGCTGTTCAAAAAACAATAAAACTTAGTCTTTCATTTCAAGAAGTCGTTTCAAAATGTTTCCTTTTGATAACCATCGCGATTCACAGTGTAAAAGGAGATGCTCATGCTCACTTCCTAATTTTTTACACAAAGCAGTAAAGATCATGGAATTCAATGGACGAGATTTAATATAAATTATAAACCTCACACATTCATGAATAGTTGAATTCAAAAGTGAGGGCATACCTTTCACGGCTAGAGCCTCTCTGTGAATAATACAGCTACAGCTACAAAGTATCTGAAACATAAAGCGATTATTCCAAAAATCGCTAAATGTCGTGTTTTATTTTCTACCGGAACAGAATTTCATCTCAATGTTGTTGCAATACATTTAATCCCACGTGTTCGGATCACGGCATATTCCGGCGCGTTTATTTTATGCAAATTATTGATGGCTTTTAGACTTACAAACGAGTGCACAAACACATACAGAAGAGTCAATTTAATTTGTTACAGCTGTATACGTAGACGTAATAGGATAGCGCGATTATTTTAATATTTTCTGAGGACCGACATTTTTTTTTCCAAGGACCGGTACCGGGCCGCGGACCACACTTTGGGAAACGCTGCGTTAATGGGTTCATTGGTCTCGGAAGTGACAGGGGTGCCGGTGGTGTAGTGGTTAGGATGCTGCTCAAAAGGGTAGCAGGCATGAATCCTGGGAAAGTAGGATTTTTTCCAAGGTCGCTCGGCCTCCTGTTTGTGTGGTTTGAGGCGGCTGTGCAAATTCAGCATTCCGTCCTTCGGAAGTGATGTTAAGCATAACATAACAAACTGCAATTCAACATTTACAGAAAACCTACGCACACCAACATATTCATATGGACTCTCACCACCATATCTCACATAAATTGGCTCCTTTCCACTCCATGATTCACAGACTACTAAATACACCTCTATCGAAAACAGATTTTCACATAGAACTTACTTTTATTAAAAACTGCGCATTACACAATGGACTCGACACACAAATCATCGAAAAAATGATTCAAAAACACAAGCACAATATTCAAATAAAATCAAGCACCACACTTACGAATCAAAACACAAAGAAAAAATACATAAAACTACCATATGCACCAAAACTAACAAATAATCTCCAACGCATGCTTTCAAAATGTGATCTTCACCCGGTTTTTGTCAACGAAAATAAACTATCCAACCTACTGACAAACCCGAAAGATAAAATTCCCAATCACCACAAATCAGGCATTTACCAAGTCAATTGCAGTTCATGTGACAAAATTTACTTTGGACAATCTAGACGAAAACTAGAAACCCGGTTTAAAGAACACATAGCACACAACAGAATAGACAAATCAAGCATTGCAACTCATATTTTTGACACTCACCATCCTATCACCACAGAAAACCTAATGTTACTCAAGTCAATAGACCAATACAATAAACTCGATGCATACGAAAGCATATACATACATAAAAACAAAAACACAGTTATGAACAACGACTTAGGTCCCATCCCCTACTCCCCCCTTTTTCAGTTACTCAGTTAACCGTTCCAATTCCTTTCACTTTTTTCCCCCTTTTCCTAACGGTCATTCCATGTATATTTACCCCCTTCTCCCTCCTACACATCACACTACTGAAGATGACAGCTTAGCTGTCGAAACATCGATGTCTAGTTTATATCTTAGTTTGAGTTTACTGTGTGAGTGGTTTGCATGTTTCTGCGTGTGCGTGTGTTTTCCTTTGACTTAGGTCCTGCGACGGCATTTGCCAGCAACCTGCAGTTGAGTGTAAGTATTCTCTTACTTTTTACGGTGAAGGAGTTTTTGTTTGTTTATTCCTATTATTAAGAATACTTAAAGAAGAAGTTCTTACCTTGAAGACGAAGAAGTATAGGTTTTTCCAAAGCAAGGTGTACCTTGGATATGAAATAACCCAGGATGGTATAAGGCCAGGGTGAGCAAAGACAACGGCAGTAGAAAATCTTAAAAGACTGACAAACAAACATGAAGTACGGCTGCATTGTTCTTCAGAAAGTTCATTCAAGACTATGCAGTAATAGCAAAACCACTAACTCAACTACATCCCAGCCTCCGCTCACTCTGGTGTTCTAGGACCTATGGGCCTCATCCATCGGAAAAGTACAGGTCATTTCTCAATAGCTGGTGCTTGGTTGTAAGCACTTGTATAAAAATGTTCTGCCTATACTGCCTGTCTCATCAATAAAGAACAGACGCTGCTGAAAATTCGGATAAGCAAAACTTTCAGTAATGGTTGTCAAAATCATTCATTGTTTGTCGTTCAATTGTCCGATCATTTGTTCTGCAATACTGCTGTGTTTGTCAACAGAAGTATCATCTTCGAACAAAGCGACATTAACATCAACAGCTGGTAAGTCATAATCTGTAAGAGATCTATCATTATCTCGCAATTTCTACTAAAGTTCCATTTATCCGGATTATTGTCCACATGCCTACTTTCACGGCTTCGATTAAATTGTCTTTCATGATCACTATCTAAAATTCGATGATAATATCCTTTGATGCTGTCTATGGCGTTCACAACATTCTTCACTTGAAAAACACACGTTATAATAAATGTAATAAGAGTGTCAGTAATGAGGCCAACAATTGCGCTATCTACAATTAGTAGGTGGCCGCATAAAGACTCACCAAAAACTCCAACAACTGCACCATCTACAATTCCTCGGTGGTAAAGTAAAGAACTACCTAAAACATCAGTAGGCAGCACAGTCTATTTTTTTATGTTTATATATATATATATATATATATATATGCATTGTCTGAATTTTTTGTACTAAAAACAAACGATATTGCAGCAATTCTGTTACAGGACTAACAGGTTCTATATTTACCTGACTCTAAGATGAAGTTTTATCTGTTTTCTTAAAAACGTCAGGAGTCATCTTATATTTGCAAACTGAAATTAGTAAAAATTATAACTAGTGTAGCATGGTTTAAGTCACATTTATCTTTGCACTACACATTTTGATGACAATTTTAAGAGATTTAAATAAAAATAACCCTAATGAATTTATTTCTTTTGCTTCAGAATATCTTATAAAGCATTCTTTTCAACAAGTTTTGCTTTTGTAAAAAGGGGTCATCTTATAGTTGGATAAATGCAATATTTTATATTAGAGGCTGCATCCTCTTCATTACAATTAGGCTAATGCTGGCACCGGTTTTACCTCCTCCCTTGTGAGTGTCTGGTGTGGAAGGAATTATGGCTATAATAATCCAAGAGGTTGATTAGCCAGAAATACACGCAAACAAACAGGCTGCATCTGCATATCGTATGTCTGGTTAACGTACATCTGGCAATACATACATTGTATAATGATACCATACATACATACATACTGGCTGCTGATATGTACTTCATACTCAGGCAGACTATATTGTTCGGCGTTCCCCCATGCACAATGTTTTTCTTGTATTTGGTTTATGCTTTTAAATTTTAAATCTTTTGATTGAAAATTTTAATAGTAATGGGTGAAAAATATACAAAAACGGCAACTCCTTGAACTGCAAAATCACAGCCAAAAACAACCCCAAAATCTCTTCCTGTATCTTGTAATTTTAAAATCCTCTAATAACATCCCCATTTCCTCCTGTCAATAACTTTTTTCTCTGCTATAAAAACTCATCAACTATACGAAGCAAGCGCTAAATATGATTTCATACAAGAAATTATTTTTAAAATCAGCATTCATTCATTTTGAGAAGGTAACATGTACGTCAAGCAGACACTGCCCGTACAAACATTTATTAAATTCATGTTAAATTAGCTTGAAAACAATAGGCAATCAAAGAAAGCCTTTAGATGGGGTTGAACCCAATAAAGGGTCAGGGCCAGAGCCCCTAGTATAAATATAATTCTAGCAAACATATCTACTAGCAAGTAAGATAGTGAATATAGATAGCGGGGAAAGATAATGGCACCCTAGGTATCTGCCAAGCTAACCGATACCTCAGACTGACTATGCTAAGATCTAAGTCTAGTTCAAAGATTTCAACTCTAAACAAGGGTCCTCCATCAAAATTTTACAACAGAAACCTGTTTATAAAATAGAAAAAACTTTTTTTCACCTTGGTATCCATTTCTGCTTCCTTTTGCACAGCTTCCAATTGAAGTTGACTGTTATGTAGTTGCTGTTCTAATATCTTTATATCATCTTTCAACTTATCCACTTTCAATGTTGATGAAGTTCTAATAGACTTAGTTCCAGCAGCATCTCTTCGCCTTGGCCCACGAACTATATTCCTCTCACCCACAGATTTTTGTGAATGTTTTTCGTCGGAACCCTCTTCTGCTTTTTCTATAAGATTACTGATAGTTTCTAATTCTTGATCAATATCTTCTGCCTCTTCCTTAGATAGGGAAAAGCCATGCATATTGTCTGACTTTTTCTTACTATGATTTATCTCTCCATTCTCAGCATCAGCTCTCTGGGTTGAAATATCTGTGTTTGTCCCCACTTCCTTGAATGTTTTAGAGGCAACTGAACAATCTACATTAACCTAAGTAGAGCCAAAAGAGATTTTTTATAAATAATTCCAGTAAAATTTTAATAAACACAAAAAATTACAAGCAGTGTGTATGTTTTTAGCAACAAAAAATTGAATTTTAGCGTTTTGATTTTTGGATTTAGCATTTAATAGCAATAAAATAATTTCAATTTAGCATCTATTTTTTAATCAATTTTAGAGTAATTTCTGGAGCTCAAACATATTTAGTATTCAGTGAAATATGCAAAACTAACTCAAATTTAAAACTAAGTCAGGGATATAATTAAAACAAGTCAAACATTACCATTAATTATATTGTTATTAAAAATCTTTCCAAAAACATATCAAGACAAATTTTAAAATTGAATTAAAACTTCCTATTTACAAATCAAAATTAAAACCATATAAAGAAAAAATTGAAACGTTATTTATAAATAACATTTTCATAAAATGAATAAACAATAAATAAAATTTATTTGTAACAGAGGATACTTATTACTTATATAATTACTTATAAATTTATAAGAATAGAACTTAAATTATTGAACAATTTATACATAACAATTAATAATTACAAATATTTTTAATGATAAAGTTGAACCAAATTCAGCACTAGGTTTACATTGGCTTACACTTGTCAATTTGACAAAATGAATTGTTACACAAAAAAAGGACGTACAACACTTTCACTTTATAGGGCTGGCAATGTGTGAATAATATTTTTAACCATGCTGACAACTGCATAGATAAGAATTTTTTATGGCTAATCTCTTTTATTTGTTCAAAAATGTCAAAAATTTTGTTTTTTTTTGCACCTGGCACTCCCTGGGTTACATAAGCCTTGACTTACCCAAATCTACACTAAATGATAATATTTCATTTTCATCTGATGTTATACAACAACACATGTCTACAAGTAGCAGCAATAATCTCAACAGGGTTTACAGGGAGATGATTTTGCAAGGGCTCGTTTCAACTTCGAGCAATGGAGTGTGTGTCTTTGCAAAGGAAAGGACGAGACAGGATTTTGAAAGTGATTATAAGAACCTAGATGATTTATGAGAAGACAATCATAGGTGAAAGAATGAATGTGCAAATGGAACCACCATTTTGTCTCATTTGTCATCTGTAAACAAGTGCGTTACTCATTCCTTCCATACACGATTTACACACAGTTTCAGTCAGACGACAGAATGCAAAGGTCTTTTGAAAGTGCCAACCAAGAAGATGAGTGCAGGGCTGTCCCTAGGCAGTAAGTAGGTAAGGCACCGCCTTAGGGCAGCAAATGAGTTGGTCTCGTAGGCTGATTTAACATAGGGCACTTTATGGGCTCAAATTGCATTTGTCCTATAATTCATTGTCGTTGAAAGTATACAACATATTCATATCTATCAGATATGGGAAAATATGCATAGGGTAAAGTTTAGATGTGAATGCAAAATTAGTATCAGTACAAACCTTCTACTTCCCCAGTGACTGATAATAAAAGGCGGCATTTGGGTTTTTTAATCCTACCATACTAAGAATTGGCTTCAACACACTTCCTAGGGGCTCTTTTCCTGCATTAGCAGTTGCAGGTGCCTTAGCAGGCCAGATAAGGGGATACATGGAAATTATGTCATATCGAATAGCCAGAAATAAGCAAAATAAAACAATATTTTAGCAATGAAATGTGAATAGATAAATATATCCTACATTAAACCAGTTTAACTTTGTCTGATTAAAGATCTTCAGTACTTAATTTTCACAGATTGCTTTCTCAACATAGCTTTGCATGCCGAATAAAATGCCTTCACAGGCCGGATCTGGCCTGCGGGCCATCATTTCCCCACTTATGCTATACTGTTTACTATCCGTAGTAATTTTCGACTTATGCTAATTTCAAGTTATGCAATGGGTGCTGGAATGCGTTCCTTACGTAACCTAGGGGGTGCCTGTATTGATTTTTTTGCATTTTCTCACATTTAACCATTTTTTTGCATTTATAGCAAAGTGCAAATTTCATGTACCTCTAAGCACGCTGGTCACCCAATGCATATTTTCAGCAAGTTCTCCAAACTTCGGTGTATGCATGTATAGTGGAATATTAAAAATGAAACATGAAACTATCATGTAAGGTATTAACTATCATAGTTCCTAACATTTACCTCAGGCTGATGTTCTTTTTGGGCAGATTCAATCAAAAATTCATTTCTTTCAGACGTTACATCATTTCCAGGAGTATTCACTGTTGCATTATAAGAACCATCAAAACAAGACTTATGTTGGCTTTTCACTCTATAAAAAAATATATTTGTTAATGGTTTTTACTTTAATTCTTGCATAAATTCTTTGTAACATGCACAATTTGAATAGGTATCAAAATTCCATGTCAGTTTGCGAAATGAAATTCAGAGAATAATCATAGATGAATTTGCTACATAATCCTACTTTGATCTCAAAGATGAAGATTATCCACACTGACAAAGCTTCATTACAATAGTGTTGTAATGACCAGGGCCATTGTACAGAAATCTTTCACCTGAGACAAAAAGATCCCATACCACAGCACACAGGTATAGCCAGGAAGCCAAAGAGCACAGAGGTGCTAGCAAGCATCAGGTTGAGAACCCTTGCTGTAAAGCAGGAGTACCAAACATTTATACATCCCAAGGGCAAATTCGAATTTAACCCTTATCATTCGTGCATACATTTAAATGCACACCAAATGTAGGCACCCACGGCCATGCATACATTTAAATGTATGCTGGGCACTGAGTCTGCTTATGTGAATTCATAGGTCCATGATATCATCCTGACTCTGTGGAATTATGTGATCTCCTGATATATGATAATTTACACAAACCTAAATATAAAATTAAAATATCCCAACTAAATTTGCTGTGAGGGGAAGTGGCAGGAATTTAAATGCTGAACAATAAGAGTTAAAAGAACAAGCATAGTCCACCAAAATGTTTATAGCTGCAACCTCAAGATGCAGGTTCCCTTTTCTTACAAAAATATTTATAAAAAGAGGATAGTCAAGCATAGGAATTATCAGGTATGGTCAAGGATACAGACAGTATACAATAAATAAAGCAATTTCTTTTCCAAACATTTGAATCCCATGGCAGTAAAGAATGAGACAATGGTACCTGGAGTACCTTAAGTGATGTGAGAGAAATGATTTGGGAAGGGGTAGTAAGCATCAGTCTCATTTTGACAGCATATCTGCATATAGTCTGGGAGAAAATTGTCAAAGAATTGTTGCTCAGAGTTCAATCAGTAGTCAGTGTTTTTTTAGAATAATTATTATATTTGAAGTCAGATCTGATAGATGCAAAATGGTTGATCAAATCAAATACAGTGAAACCCCTATATAATGTTTTCTGGAGGAATAACTTTTTGTACACTAAATCAGGGTAAGCACCAAATAGGGGTAAATACTATGGGTATAGGTGGTTGAAGGCTTTAGGTGTTTGACAGGACTGAAAAAAAACACTAAATGCAGGAAAACATTAAATGCGAGTTAAATCAGGGTTTCACTGTATTCATTTAAGGTAGAAAGCAACCATTCTCAAGTGTACACCTCGTTTAATCAACAATTTTGTTGCAATTAGAGTTGCATTCTTTATCAATTGGCCTCCAGCTTTATAAGTTTGATATTTCAAATTTGTATCCTTAATACCTAGCAAGCAATTCTTCTAATTCTACTTGTCTTTTGCCAGCTAGGGCTTTATAGTGGTGAGCCTCAGACTCCCATAAATTCAGCTGGACAGCAAGATATTCACACTTCCTTTGATGAAGAGTGACTTCATTTTGCAGCTCTGCAATTTCATCTGAAAATTGTGGCATTTCAGTAGGAATTTGAGGCTGTACTTGCTCTTCTGCTACTGATTTGTAGTTCTTCAAAACCCTAATCACAAGAAAAAATCAACATAAAATTTAAAATAGATACATAATATATACATACATAAATATAACTTGATAAAATAGTTTTAAGAAAATAATACAAGAAAGCTACAAAAACGCAAAATATTTAATGAATTTTTAAGCGTATTTACATGAATGACATTTTTTTTGTTCACAAAATTATCTATTTGTATTCTTTACAGTAAAGTATAACTTAATTAAAGATTTTAATACAATTTGACTGATATTCTCTTTGTTATATAAGAGTCAAACTGACTGCACCAGCCAAGAATAAGCTGAACCAAAGAGAGCAATTTTTCGGTGATAATGCTATCCTAAATTTTCTCTTCTTAGTAACTATAAAATGATATTGGTGAATGAGTTATTACATGAACTTCAAATATTTTTAGTGCATTTTATTTTTATATACGGTGATAATGCAATGTTACCCAATTGAAATATCCTGACAGTTTGACACCTTTTCTTGCATGCTGAGATTCTGCTTTGCATTTAAATCAAGCAAGGTTTTGGCATGTGCTTCTCTTGTTTCCAAAACAAGTTTTTTATAACGTGACAAAACTGCATCCTTCTGATTAAGCATCACATTAAGGGCATCCAACGTAACCTATTAAAATTTGAAAAGTATATTTCATTAAGTATAATAACAGGTAGAAAAGACTGATAATTTTTTATATGTTCAGCCATGTTGCTGCATTAAAAATAAAATATTAATAACTAGACTAAAGCTGACCTTATATGCAAAACTAAATTCCCTCATGCAAGCTTCTTTGGGCAATTGAGCATGAGTTTCATTTTTAAGCGCATTATCCTGGCATTTATTTTCAAGTTGACAATTAGTATGGAAAGACATGATTCCTTGAAGCTCTTTTAAATCAATTTCTTTTTCATTAAGCTCAAATTCAACTTTAGCCAATTGCTCAATTAGCTCCTTGATTATGTTCTGCTGAGCAGCAATTTCTTCATTATGAGTGCACTTTTCAACTGAATTTCTCTCTTGATATTCAAAATCCTAAAAAACAAAATGTAGATGCAGAATTCATTAATTATATTCTATTTCAATGCAGGGATGGGCAACCTTTTCTACATGGTGGACCACACTGGCGGTTGTGAATCTTTCGGCAGGCTGCATTGGAAGTTGCCAATGTTCCTGTGGGCTAGATTAGAGTTTAACACGTTCACGATGACATGACTTACCACTGGGCCATGGGCATTATTTCTCATGAGTTTCCTGGCTCACCGGTAGGTCATGGGTAATTATACTCATAGGCATCGTGACCTACCGGTGGGACATGATCCCTATGAGTTATATAGTCTCCACTTAGGCAGATGGCTTGTAAGAAATATTCTGAAATTTTTTACGGCTACAAGAAGCAATTTACGCATGTTCCAACAGAAAATCTTAGGCACACAAATTTTAAAAGTTTGAGATGATTAAAAATAAAAAGACTCAAACACCCCTTTTTAAAAACTTTTTACACATTTAAAAAAATCTTGATTAATTGGTGAGTTTGTATACATCTTCAGAATCTGAGGAACAACTAACAAAAATATCGGAATCTGGAATCTCTACGACTTCCAACATGACGACTTCAGGCAATAAAAATATGTATAACTCCTTGTGGCACTTCAAATGATTCACAAACCTATTTGTAAGGAAACCAGATAGGAACTGATGAATTTCAGGGCATTTTCTTGGATAACAAAGTGAGTTGGGAAAATTATGGAGAAATTATGACACTTCATAGATGGAAATGAAAAGATCGTGAGAAAAACAACATAAATGACTGCACATGTACAAAAATGCAAGAAGGAGCTAAGGAGCAATAAATCTCATGTGATGCCCTGCAATGTGTCCCAATTCAGGAGTGAAAGAGTGTGTGATATCGTTACCTTGCATGGTACTTCATAGGAGCAAGAGGCATGTGTGTTTAGAGAAAAACCATTATTCCAATTTCACTCATATTTTTCAACCAAAATCTGACCACGAATAAAAGTTACAGTTAGTACAAAGGCTTTCATGGTGTTGCTGGATTGAAGGCTTCATGTTTCCGGGTGTTCACAGTCTAGGTCAACGATTTTAATTGACGACAGTTTCACCAAACTTCCTGTCGGCATCTTAAGGTCAAAGTAGCAATGCAGTGGAGTGGCTATCCAAATTTAGGGGCACCAGTGACCCATCCCTCTGAATGAGATATGTAGATGATACATTCGTCATTTGACCACATGGTGAGGAAGAGCTGAGAAGGTTCCTCTAATGCCTGAACACACATCAAAATGCCTTCCAATACACAATGGAGGTTGAGGAAAATGGATGGCTCCCTTACCTGGACGTAATGGTTACCAGAAGAACTGATGGAACATTGGAAAATGCAGTATACCACAAAAAGATCCGTACGGATCTGTATCTGAATGCGTCCCCACATCATCACCTCCAACAGAAAGCATCCCTCATTAAAACCTTGTTCCACCGGACCCATGCCATATCTGATGCAGACTCCCTGCCCTTTGAAAAGAGTTATCTCTTGACAGCCTTACAGAAGAAGGATTACAGCCAGGATATGATCCTTAGAGGGAACGTGCAAAAAGGAAGAGCCCAGAGAAGATGCACTCCTGAAAAGGGCTGACTAAAAAGAAGACCCCACAGCCTACACTGCAATCCCCTACATTGCCACTACTTCTAAGTAGATAGGTGATCTCATACCAAAGATGAAGGATCAGGTCTCTCAAACACTATATGAGGGGGTATACCAGATAAATTGTACCTGCGGAAAATCATACATTGGCCAGATGGGCAGATCGCTAAAATGCTGACTTCAAGAACACCAACTGGCAATGAACAATAGACAACAATACACTTGGTCCTGAAATGGGCCGACCAAATGCCCAATGACACACCAGCAGCCAATCAGAACACGGCTAGGACCACTGTTGCCCCTATATTAGGGCAGCCACTCCACTGCATCGCTACTTCGAACTGAAGAAAACATCAGGAAGGTCGGTGAAACTGTCGTCAATTAAAAAAGTTGATCTATGCGGTGAACACCCAGAAACATTAAGCCTTCTATGTCTACCTACAACTGGTGGGTCATCGAGGATGCAAATAAAATTGGTTTACAAGTCACAAGATGTAGGTTTATTATAGTTCAACCTGGCATCTTTGCAACCTGCAACATTACCATATAATTAATCGCTATTAATCAATAAATACCTTGAACATTTAATGATTTTCAATGCACTTTCTCTTTTAGTATGTTCCAAAAATGTTCTTAAACATCATAAACATGAAACAATTCAAGTGAAAGTAATTCTGTGGACAAACAAACAGATGGACAGCCAGACAATCAGGCAGAGGGTTGGAAAGAGAGAGGGAGAAGAAGATAATCCCCATAGATGGTATGGCCTACAGAAATAAAATGAAAATGCATCATTACATATAGATTCAAAAATAAAATTTATGCTGCTGGGGAAGGACATTAAAAATGCCTTACATTGTAAATGTCTTAATTAAACTGGAAGCTTCCAAGAGATTTTAAGGCACCATAAAGGGGAAATCAAATCTAAATGAACTTTTTAGGGTTAATATTTCAATATTAAATGTTTTATCAAAATTTGAACTAAAAAATATGAATTTCCATGTTAAATTTTACAGATCTCTTTATCATTATAGTTTTGTGAGCTGCATAAAACACTTGGAAGCTGTATCTAGCTGTGGAACAGGAGTTCTCCATGCTTGTTCAAATATATTTTTTTGCTTGACTTGAAATTTTCATGTTAGCTACATAAATTCAATATCCTCTTTGTAATGTATTTATAAATAAAACCTTCAAAAAAATATATACCTGGTCTAGCTGCTTTTCGGAACTTAGGGACTTAGGTGTTTCTTCCTTATCGACATCTTCAGGTATTAAGATATGTTCATCAGTTGTGTTCTGAAGCTCTCTTTCATCCAGGATAGGCTCATCAGAAAGACGATGACCAAGCTCCTTCAAAAGTTCATACTAAAAAAAACAAATAAAAATAATGGATATTTGAATTTTAGCACCACTCAAGTTTTTAAAATTCAGCACCATATTTTACAGTATGTATATATGTATGTATTTTTGGTTAATCAACCTCTTGAATTATTATAGCCATTACTCCTTCCACACCAAACACACATACACACAAGGGAGGAAAGAAACCTGGTACTGGCATTAGTGTACTCTTTACGAAGAGCACCAAGGCGGTGGCTCTCAAAATACATATTTTGCACTCTGTTCTTCACGCTAAATTCCTTTTTGTTTACGATCCGAGTCAAATCTTCAATTTAATTTTTTTGTTCTTTTACAATGTCTTAGATTCATTTTGTTTTTGCTAAATTGTTATGCAGCAGCACAAAATATAAGTAACCAAAGAAGGTGTCACTTCATGGAATGACATTATACAAATGAAATCAAACTGACTAAATAATTTCACTTGAATTTATTTTCATGACCGGTTTCACAATAACAACTGTATCATCAGGTGAGTTGAAAGGCAAATTGCTTGAGGTTGCAGCAGTTTCATTGAACATTAGAGTAAATACATAAATTAAAGAAAAAATTTATATAGTGAGCATGATTTCATTTTTATGGTGCAACACCTTGATGCATAAATATTGATCATTCTGGAGTTATTTCATATTATGTGAATATAAGACAAATTATGTTTTTTCAAAGGTTAATATGGGAAAAAACTCATCTTATATTTAGGTAAATAGAATAGATGAATATGTATTATCTCTCAAGTTAATATAATGTTATGTGAGCAGCAGAAAAACAGATTTGCTGATGTTTTGACCAGACTTTGCATCTCATTAAATATTTATAGTATGAATAATAAGTTTGTTTTTACTATAGGTTCTACTTTTAATAATAATAATTGGACTCCTTAGGAAGTTCTTCATATTTATATATAAATTTAACATTTTTGCTAAACTAAAGGCTCAAATACAAATGCCTCTTCCAGAGTAAATTTAAGAGCTTAATAAATTACCTCTCTATTCTCCCATTGGGACTTATTTGACTCGTATTCTTTTTCAAGCTGGGCATTCTCATTCTCCAGTTTCAAGATGCATTCCTTTTGTTCCTCAAGCTTATCTTCACAGGCTCTCACTTGTTCAATTAGTGTTGAAATCAACTGCTTAGACTGGGTTTCCTATCCAAAATGAATAGTAGAAAAGGTCATTAACAGAGTGTTAACCGCTATCCTCTGTGTGTACATTTTAATGTACACCAAATATTTGTATTCACAATTGTGCATACAATTAAATGTACGCTGGGTGCTGAGTCTGCTCATACAAATTTATAGGCCCATGATATCATCCAGACTCTGTGGAGCAGGGGTCCCCAAACTACGGCCCGCGGGCCACATCTGGCCCACGCAGTGATTTGATCCGGCCCGCCTTATCAGCAAGACTATTCATTAAATATAATTTATGATATCTAAACAACATTTTCCGACTACTTGGGTGAAATCCCTTTTAATATAAGCGAATTACATATTACAGAATCGAAAAAATTCTCAAAACTTGCTCTTTGAAATTTTCACACGGCCCGATCAGTCATTGGATCATGAAGCCTCATGTGGCCCTTTCAATAAAAAGTTTGGTGACCCCTGCTGTGGAGTGATGTAATATCCTGAGATATGATAATTTATACTAACGTAAACATATAATATTTAAATATCCCAAATAAATTGGCTGTGAGATTAGCAGCAGGAAGCTATACAACAAAATTTATTAAAAGGTATATTATACATGCAACATCCTTGTGAAACAAAAATGAATGTGTAATTACATTTGCATATAAGAGAAGTGCCGAGTTCAGCTAGGAGAGAAAGTGAGTGAAAAAGAGGGAGAGAGCAGGAAGGGTGGACGGGATGACAAGAGCTAGGGGAGGGATGGCCAAAGGGGATGAGGATGGTTGGGTTGGGATGGGAGAGAAAAGATTGAAAGGAGAAAGAAAGAGGGAGCGGGCAATCCAGAGCAATGAAGGAGGAGAATAAATGTGGGCTGGAGGGAAAGGGTTAGAGGGAGAAGGTTATACAGAGAGGATTGGAGGGAGTAGGCAAGAGGAAGAAGGAGAGGGTATAGGAGGAAGGGAAGAGAGAGTGAGGATGATGGTTTGGGGCAAAAGAAAGTGATATTTACTACTCTAGTGTTTTATTTAAAGTGACCATATCTTTCAGTTGAATAAAGCCTCCAAATTTCACAGAGTTTGCTTGATGCTAGGCAGAATTTATCACTCATACAGGTTACATTATTTTTATTATTTTAATTCACCAACAGTCATTTGGAATCTCCACTGCATGAGGGAAAGCAGTGAACCAGACCAACTATCACTTTAGATATAAAAAATCTGCATGATGCATTCCATTAGAATGAGTGTTTACATCAGGCCATTGGATGTAAATATGCGTATCCAGCCAATGGCATATCTGTGGCTGGGTGAGTTGGGCAGCTGCCACAGATGCAGCTCATAAGGTGGTACAGTGCAAAGCATTTGTTCCTCTCAGCCTATCTATATTAAGTCACTATGGGGTGAAGTTGCTGACACCTATCCTGAATGTACAAGTGTCCAGATACGGCAATGATAGAATATTGGGTTATGATGAATCAAACAACTATGAAATTTTTTTTAAAATTAAAACCTACCATAGAGAAAATTATCAATTAAATTGTTCAGCAAAAAACTTAGTACTTCCAGATGTAACCTCGATTACTTTCTTTTGTCATAAAAAAATACAATGTGAAACTGTTGCCATCTTGTGGCAGACATAGAAACCACGACCACCGGAGGAAATATTGGAGCTTTCCAGGGGCCTACTGAGAGTACAAAACAAAACCGGCAAGCTCTAAGCATAGGGAGATCATGCAAAGGAACTGACACCCACGGGCAGTTAACTGGACATGGGCCTCCCATGAAAGTCATCGATGGTCAGTTAACTGGCCATGGGTGGTCAACACGTAAACTTACAATCATAACTCAAATCATTATGGCCACATTTACTGAAATTTATTATCTTTTCAGTGAGTATAAAATGCCTATTGCATGCATGACTAAATACTAGTGAAACGTGGATAATTTTTCTGTGCAATGATAAGGTGAGATGTGAATGGAAATTGCTAAGCTTTTCAAGAATCAAAAAATGTGCTTTTTGCATATCACGTAAAGATATAAATAAAAACCTTTGTGTCTGAATCCATTAAAAGAGTTTCATCAATCTCAGGAGAATTAAAAGAGGCAAGCAATGTATCCTCCAATTTTCTAGCCTTTACTTTTGCATCAGTACATTCCTCCAGTAATAGAAGATGATCACGATGCATTTTCTCTTGCACTTGCAAAGTGATTCCTCCACTATATCTTATACGCATCTCCAATATATACCGAAGCAACTGTCTATAGGATTGAAAGAGCAAATAAAGAAAATTGGGTAAAGATTAAGGATTTTATTCATAAATGCTATCATATATATTTGCCTATAGCTGAAAATTTTGGAAAAAATAGATGCTTAGAAGAAAGGGGGTCAGCTTATCAGTGGGTTAAGGTCAAAAGTAAAATACCATATTTACCCAATTGTAAGCCGACCTCAATAATAAACCGATCCTCATTTTTACCAACCCCAAAAAATCAATATCACCGATTGACTGTACTTATTCTATCATATCAATGACCCTTCTGCATGGCATACATAGGTATATATTGCAGCTAAACATAAAGAAATTTATCACCTAATTATTGTGATGATTTGTTGCACGGAAAAGCATGGTTTTTCAAGAATCAAAGCAGGAAGGCTGAGACTGCATATCACGAATGATATGCATAATGACTGGCCCCAGCATCGCCATCCAAGGGGGAGGGCGATTGCCCCGTCTCAACCCCTTGAATCCACTAGTGCCCTCGGGCATAGTTGTGTTTTAAAAATGTACTGTTGATTGATGCTGCTTTTAGCTCTTGTTCAGTGTTTTTGTATCAAGGAAATGTCCCAAATTAAAAAAAAACAAGCTATAGAATATCTTTACTCAACTAAAGCTACTTGAATCTGTTGCATCTTCCTATCTGATGACAGAATTGAAAAATTCAAGCATATTAATTGTGCAGCATAATGCAGAAGATTATATCATAAGATTGATGCGTTTCATCAGATTTAATGAATATTTAATCACAATTTTATTTTATTAGATTAAATAATTAGCGGAAATGATCTCCCATGTGAATCATCTATCAGGCGATCTCTCATGTGAACTGACTTTCAGTGGATGCAACCAACATATGCTTTCCGACTATGGTTATACAGCTCATCTATTTTTTGGTCAGTTAAACCAAAAGTCGGGTAAGCAAAGGAAGAATATTCGAGGTTTTACTGTAGTAACTAGTAGTGTGGAAAAGTTTAACGGCTCTTTGCCATTTCCAGAAGACATATTTTCCTCAAGTACCTTCCCTCTCATGATATCCTCTGTAAGTCTTTGGTACTAAGCATTTATAATACCTCCCTCTCAAATAAAAAAAAACAAATTACAATAACTAGACATAGGGGTTCTACAACTCTCTAATAAACAATGATGATACAATTTTTGTTTTATCAACTATTTTCTTGAATGCAACTCAGCAATACCTTCACAACCTATAATGTTCATGAAAAATTACGACTACTGCGGCATTCTGGAAAATCCTAATAGCTGCAAAACACAGGTTGATATACTCTTGATATACTAACTGTTCTTTCAAGTTTTTGTAGATAATTGACTATTCAAGGAGCACCCCTCCAAAATAAATTGTGCAGTTCAAGAGCCAAGAAAACAGCAGTCTCAGTCACTCTAGCAGAAAAAATGCTCATGTTTCCAATGAAATATAGTGAGGAATAATCTAATGTGAAATTAATGGCTCGGATTGGTTGTTTTTGTTAAATAGTTTTGTCTGCTGCTGTTAATGACATGGTGAACTTCAGTTGCCAAAGCTATTAATGCTAAATTATAGGTTTTTCTAGCTACTGTAAATACTAATAAGCCTGTTCGCATATAAGCTGACCTCCTGAGTTGCCAGAAGAAAACGGTAAAATGCGCATGCATATAAGCCAACCGACAGACCCGAGATGATGATACAGAAAGCAGAGCAGTGATAGTTCTGTTGCTAGCAAAATTGAACGTCATTGGTGTCTTATCCATATTTCCAATTTGAGATAATTCATATGTATACTCTTTTCAAATTGTAATAATAAACTTCTGGATTGATTTAATTCTTCTTCCAAGTCCTTTGGTAGCTTTTGTGCTATCTTCATTCACTGCCATAGACAGAGAGACCATGACTGTTCATGAATTGGGCACACCAACCAGTATATGCTACAAACTTAGATGATTTCTCTGACTTGTATTTATCGTTTTTAGACATTTCCAGACAGATAAATTTCAGTTCCCGTGATGATGTATCCATTTTGGCAACATTCAATAATCCAATCGTTGAGTGCTTTCTCCAATTCAGGGAATGATTCAACAATAGTGCATCTTGCTTTGTTGGTTCTTGGCATCTTTTCTAATGCTGCTTTACTTTTCCAACATTTCTGTACTTGCTTCGCATTGACACTAAATGTGTGCAGACCAGCACAGTTATTATTTTCTTACATAATTTGCATATGTTCTGAATATTGTTGTTTACATGGGCCCACTAGAAAATGAAAGAAATGATTAAAATACTGTATTTACTCGATTGTAAGCCAACCCTTTCTTATCTTTCTTCCACATTCAAAAATGCCTCTTGGCTTACAATCGAGATCATTCTAAAATCAACCTAAAAATAGGGCAAACTTACAAATCCAAAGGTACGTTGGGCCGAGAGAGTGGGAGGATGGAACAATAAGAGATTTATGTACAAAATAGCATAAAATCCATTATTTATTGATAATAAAAAAATTGTTATTAACAAATGACTCTGCCTTTGCACCCTTCACCCATTCTCATCTGCTCGCACCTTGAGGGTATGGCCACACATGCATTTTTTCCCCATCCGAGTCCAGATTTTTAAGCGATTGATTTTTGAAATGTTAGTTACAAGGAATTACCTTCACCAATACTCTCTTAAGAATAGTTGTGCTATTTTCACTACAAATATAACAGTTTTTGCTACCAATACCAAGTGAATAATTGCTTACCGGAAATATCTGGCCATCATCTGTTTAATATTAACATTTTCTAAATCTTTTTCATGTAACATCTGTTTCATCTTTGTGTTCTCAGAATTCATTTTTAATGTTTCCTTTTCCAGTAATCGATTTTTATCATAACTAATTGCCAATAGGTTTTGGATATGCAAGAGCTCATCATTTATCTTAGCTGCAGAACAAAAAAGTAAAATATTATGAGTGTATATTTTCAGCATTCTCATTATCAATCAATTAGAGAGAGCTAAATATAATAGAATTTAAAAATTACAAACATCATTCAACTATAAGATGAAAATTTACTCTATTGGTATGATTATAGGGCAGCCTCAAATGTGCTGTGACCTCTACTTCCAGAAGCCACACAAAAGAAAATTAGAGATGGTAAAACTCCTTATTAAACCTTTAGGGGGCCTTTAGAGGCAGACAAAATGGACTAATATATCAATATGTGTATATAAAGGCAGGAGAAATCATTACTGACTAAAAGTAGTGTTATTTTAAAAACAAAGAAATTTATTAAAATTTTCATTAGTTATTTATTGTTTGCTTTTCACAAAATGTTAAGTTTTTGCTATACTTTTGTGACGGTTTTTAATTTTTGCTGAACAATCTTAAATTTTTTCCAATTTTTCACAGCCCACCGCAAAGCCTTTTGCAGCCCACCAGTTGAGAAACACTGCTTTATTGGTCGTCAACAATATTTTCCCATCCCTTCTGTTAAGAACAAATTTTTTGCACCCATTTTTTTATTTTAGCATTAATATTTTTGCAAATTTTATTGTACTTATTATTTTTATCATTATGGTAAATCCTCAAGAGATTTAATTTCACATTATTTTAATAAGTAAGCCAAATATCTAAAGTAAATATATTTTAGCATTGTTAGATTTACTGACCAATATTAGCTTTATCATCATTATCTGATAAATGCTCTAGAAGTTGCTGCCGAAGAGAATTGGTCTCAACATCTTGCATTGATTTCAATAGCTGTAAAGACTGTACCTTTTCTTCAGTGATGTCTACTTTAGTTTGAAGTTTTAAATTTTCTTCCTGCAGTTCAACCTTTTTAAGATAATAAAAGTAACACCATTATTAACTTTAAATATTGACCAAAAGTCCAAATTGCAAGAGAAATATAATCAGGACATTAAACCCAACCCTACAACTTTTTGAAGATCATAAGGTAGAGTTTCTTTAAAAAAATCATCTTTTTTTGGTTTCACTCTCTAAACTTTACCAAAAATATTTTATGAGTAAATACCACAGTGCTTACCAATCGAAGTTCAGCACCTTGAAGTTGCTGATGAATATCAGAGGAGCCACATAAGCTAATGAAAATGTTGAGTTGATCATGTAAACTCATCTCAGTTAATTGAAGCTCATGATTTTGTTGCATCAAAGATGAACATGTTGTCTCTAACTCTGTGTTAGCATCCTTCAGTTGGATTAGCTGACCTACAACATTTAGAAAAATGTAAAAGAATGTATGTAGGTAGTTATCCTACAGAAATTTTGTACTTAGAATCATGCCAGGGAATTAATCGAGCTAAAATTTTGATCAATAATTAAAAAAAAATAAGTTCAACGAAACATTGGTTATCCTCATACAATAAACTTATAATAATCTTTAACCCTTCCAGTGCCATGCTGATTTTGGTGGGTATTTCCAAAAGTGCCATGACTATTTCAGCAATTTTGCATCAATCTCCAAGAAAAATCACATACATGCTCTTTATTCATATTCTTTCCTGACTCTTTCAGTAATTACATAAATGATTACAAATATTAATTATATTAAGGGAATGTTAGAGTTTATCTTGTGATTTTGTCTTTAAAAAATTGTTTTAAATAAAAAAATGAAAAGTGAACTTTATATTGAATCAAGTGTGGTATTTTGTTCTTTTCGCTAGAATATTTAACTTATTTTCATAAAGACAAGACATCCAGGTAAAACATTGCAAAAACTTGCAAAAAATATTAAAAAATGAAATTACAGAAAAATATTATTTGCATAACTGCAATTTTATCACTTTTTTATCAGTCTCTATGAAAAATTTCATACATGCTATTTATTCATATTTTTAAGTGTTTCTTTCAGTAAATGCAGAAATGATATATAAAACATTACATTCTATAAAACTATATATTCATAGCATATTAATTTATAAAATTAAAAAATATCTTGCTATGATTTTAGATTTGAAAAAAAAATTTCAAAAATCACAAATATCTTCTAAAATCTCAAAATTTTCCTTTTCTAAATAACATTCATTGTCACCAAATGAGTTTATATAACAAACGAATTCATCATCCTCAATTCTAACAGTGAAATTATTATTGCCTATAGAAGCCATCTTGAAAGAATAGAGGTAATATTTTGCGAAATTGAAAAAATCATAACTCAACAAATAATCAACGTGAACCAAAAAGAACAGAAGAAACGTCAACTACATAGTCTCCTCTTTCGATTGATATCATCATCTTTTGCCATCAGTCATTTGCATGTGGAACTATTACGAGTTTATGCTTACTCAGCATGGTCGATGATTTATCGTTGTTGGCACTTCGCGCTTAGGAAGCAACAATGATATATTGTTGTGTGGTACTGAAAGAGTTAACTAGCATATTAGGTCTGAAGAAAAAATCGCAAGTCCATAAAACACATTTCATAAATATGTTTGTTAAGTGAAATAAGTGATTAGATTTATAAGGTATTTTCTTATTATTTAATTTTAAATGTAGTTGCAGTAAAAGCCCATTCTACTGACACCTGATCTACTGGCAAACTCGCTTTAATAGTATCTTTGACAAGGAAATGTTCCACATACGACTACTAGGTGTCACCATAGTCGTGATTGATATTGTGTATGGTTAAACTAATATTACATATAGTGATGGCCACAACCAATTGTTAATTGATAGTTGACAAAAACAAACTGTTTTTAGACAAAAGTTTTCATTAATTTTGTGGAAGCTGAAGGGAAATGCATGTTTCAATTGACTACCACCACGTAATTCTCCATATGAGATTCTGATTTAATTTCAATTAAATGTAACATTAGTCATAAATTCTCTTCAAATTGTTAACACTCTAGTTATTAATAAAGAATTGAAAAGTAGATGACACACATACAAAGCATAAGGAGCAGCAAAGAACAAGATCATAAAAATGAATTTATTTCCTTTTAAACATTTAACAGATATAATATTATATACGAATTTTTATGTATAATTTTGTTATTTTCGTTCATAATACAATAATTATTATTTTTAACGTACTCATAACCTATCGATATATTTCAATAGTAAAAAAAATGAATTCAAAATCAAATCAAATCAAAATTCAAAATGTTCATACAGTAGATGTGTACTTTGGTGGAAAAAATTCTGAATAACCTGTAAACTATGAATGTAAAATGGCAATATAACTTGTTAAAATTTAATTATTCCATAACACCTTGGAAGGTAGTGGGACTCGGCTGACCTGCAGCCTGAATAGTTAGTAAAAGCTGCTGCAAACCGCCTGACAAAAATCATCAAATTATGTTAAAATTAAAATTGCATATTATGAGATGATACAATAATTTACACCTACTAGGCAATGTTATGAAACCTAAGGCATGTGGTACTTCCCACAAAATGTACCATATGTACCCAAATATAAGATGACTCTGATTATAAGATGACCCCCCATTTTTAACTCCTAAAGAAAGGAAAAAATTTATTAAGCACACAATGACAGAGGTTTATTATACCATTGAGTAATAAACATTGAACCAATTGAAATAAGCAATTTTGATTGGAATTTTCAATTGAATATTTTGGAACATTAGAATTTCTCATGCAAATTATCAAAACCTTTTGCCCATTTAACCTTATTATGTATGAAGTACGCTAAGAAGTTCCATACATATGCAGGAGTTGCAGCTTTGATGATACAAAGAAGATAATTCACTCAGTAAGTGTCTATACACAAGTCGTGATGGTAAAAACAATACGCCAGGTGACTATAGGCACATTTACACTATGCCTAAAAACAGGGCACAGGACTTGCCTAAGGCCAAGTTCTTGGAGACTGAGATCAGTAAACACTCTCCGCAGATGAAGTGCAATGTTTACACTTCCTTGGCAGAATAAAAAAGTTTTACATTCTCATAAGAAACACCAAATGCCATAGCTATTTCGTCTTTAAATTCTTATTTTTAAAGCGATGGCTTCTCGCATCCCTCAAGGCTGGCCTTTTCTTCCATTCGTCGATTAAATTGGACATGGCGTCTTTTGACTACTCCATCCTGAAAATTTTCTCGTAGTTGCAGCAAAAGAAACATTAGGTAATATGAGATTCACCCAAATGATAGCTGCTCTGGCATGAATTGAGGTGAATTTAAGAACAAGGCAGAGGACGCATGTGCAGTTAAGAAAATCCCTGTTTCCTGTCCCTAGTCCAACCATCTCAACGGTGGACTGTGAACTCAGCCCTGGGACTGGATTTTGAAAACTGAATAAACAAAATATCATGTGACAAGCTGCAGAACTTACTCTTGGGCTTGCCCCCAGCACTAGAAATCATCGCCAAAAGAGGTTTCTTATATCATTATCAAACAGAAACTGCAACTCCTGCATATGTATGGAACGAGCCTTTGGCTCCTCTTTCGGTCACACTATTACACACTGCGTGATTATAAGATGACTAGCGATTTTTCAGCCATAAAAATTGGAATAAAACCTCATCTTATATTTAGGTATATACAGTAATAATATTTAGAAGAAGTATTTTAGAAGAAAAAAAAATAATGCTAAGCTGCAGTAGTAGGGTCTTTTTATAAAACATATTTTTTCATTATTTCACCATTCAACAAGAATTTAGGTATTATAGAAAGGGATGGTAAATTAAAAAGATATGAAACAAACCTAACTTATGCTATGCAGTTAGCACGTATTATTTATACTTGGTGTAAGATAGGAATAAGAAAGATTCTACTGTCTTAGGAACTCCGAAACCCTGCTCTGTCATACGATGCAATGAATGGTATCATTGCACGGACGATTAACAGGCAAGAATCTACAAAATATTTAATAAATAATAAAAATATTAATAGTACATACTGTGTGCATAACGAATTGAACTGATGCAAATACAAGATGCATATATTGAAAAATGGTCGTGAGAATAAAATCACATTAATGCAAATATGCGACGCGTATATCGAAAAATGATGGTAAAAATAAAATCGCACATATGCAAAACTGCATAAACTGAACACTCATACACATACATACATACCAGTGCTGAAAAACGTTACACGTAATGTAATGAAATAACAGAATTATTTTGGATTAACGTAACGAAAAACGTTAACGAAAATTTTCAAATAGCTATAAGGGAAAACGTAACGAAAACAAAAAAATAAATTTCCTTATTTCATTAACAGATGGTAAAGGGTTATGTTCTAGTGGCATTAGTCCCAGGCGGCATGTCTTGTGCAAGGCAAAGTGGCCTAAAATCCCCTTCCCCAGTCTTGCTTGTCCCCCACTGGGCCAGTTTTGCCACCTTGTCGCGCAAGAAATGCTATCCTGACCACTACCAATTATCCTTTGGGTTTTCCTTCCATTTGTGAAAGGAATGGTTCCCTGGTGTTAATCCTTCTCCAGGAAGCAGGAGATAAGGAGTGTGGAGGATGAGGATAGAAGCTTCAATAAATGTGCTGATTGTAATTAAGGACCTCTACCAGTCCCTATCCTCCCTCATACTTCGAAAACATTGTTTTAGATATTACACCGGAGTGGGTTTTTCCTCTTTTAAAGGTCAATGCTCTGCAAGTTCCAATCCCACCACCCCATCCAATCTTGAATTCTATCCACTGTTCATCAGTCTAACTTAACAAAGTATTTGAGAAAGGTCTAAGTGAATCTAAAATTCGAACATGTTTTCATCATTCATTAGAGGTCAGTAGTGCTTCATATCTATTATTATTATGAGACGTTTATAGTAACAGTGGATAGTTATTGTACCCTGGAAATGAAGACTAACCAGAGCTTAATAAAATTTTAGTTCATTTCAAATTACTAAAACAGTCATAGGGAGACTTTTTGCCAGCCATAAGAGAAAGGAAGTTCATTCAGTGTTGAAGAAGTAAGTCCCATTTTCATACATATTTCAAGTTTATATTTTTTAGTATTAATTAAAGTCAAGTAATTTAGTGTGGTGGCTTTCTTCATCATTATATTAAAAATGCTGTTTTATATACCATTGGTTTGATGCTGAAGACAGCAATGTCCACCATCTGCATAGGAAGGGAGTATCTGATTTTATAATGAATTAGGATAAACTCAGCAGTGCCTAATGGAATGTTATTTTATTTTCTTATCCCTTATTTGCAAACTAGTTCCCATAAATTTTAATATATTTTTTAATTTAATTCTATTTTATGAAACCTCATACAATGTCTAAACTGGAATGCCTCTGATCATTTTCCATTTCTCTCTAACCTACACATCTTCCTCCTGCAGTCTTACTCCTCCCTCAGTTTACATCACACTTGCCTGCTTCCCTCCCCACGCTCTCCCTCCCTCTTTTCTCTTCCCCTATTCATTACCTCTATCTTTCTTACCATTCCTCCATCCCCTGTTTTTTATTTCAAACTTTTTCATATTTCTTGCTCTTGCTGTAAATAAGGACAATTTTGGACATTATAGTTTTCAAAGCTAGCATCAAAATAATGCTCTGAATTAGCATTGAATCGTGCATTTTACCATACTTTCCAGAATGGAAATAGGCTTATTGTTTCATCATTCAGTCTTTCTGTCCCCCTATTAACTTTTGAACCGATAGACTGATTTTCATGGTATTTGGTGTATATCTTTAACCACTGGGGATGACCTGTCGAGGAAATTTTTTTTCTGATATTCAAAAGCGCGAGTTTGATTTCAGAAATTTTCCTCTCATTCAGTTTACATAAGAAATGTGAAATCCACCATATAGTGCCTTTTTCTTTAAGGGTTAAAAGAATGGAATCGTACTATTGGTGCAGGATTTGTACTATTTTCTGCAAAAAGAAATAAAGATTTCAATTTTTATCATAGAATTTTGCTTATCGAATTTATTTATTTAAATTCCATATAAGCAAGCACAAGTAGGAGCTAGCAATTTTAGAAGAAAATGTTTCAATTTTAACATATATTTCTATTCAAATGCAAAATAAAAGAAATATTAAAAACTAATATATAAAGTATACTACACGTGAGATTGAGGTATGGCATTCACGACATAATATTAATCGTCTTTTAGTTATAGCGGAAGTGAGAGAGACAGTTCCGTTGCTTAAACATGGTGAGTGATCAAGAGATCATGAGCACACTGGTGAAAGCGAAGAGAGATCCATGCATTCCCATGTATTTCTTATCGGAGATATGAAAAGAAAGAACAACATCAAAAATGAGCCCAAAAGAGGACAAATATTGGAATTTGGATAATTTTTTTAGTTTTATCTGAGGACCAATCATTCTACCAAATTTTAGGTCTGTAGCAGGAGCATGTTCTTCAAGTTACAATCGGTGGAACCAACCGATGGGTTCCTTTTATTATTTTAATTACGGATCCCTGGGTTCTCAAGAGTACTTTTTGTGTTACCTATAAAAAATTCTAATATAGGGCATAACTGTTTCAACACTAATATTTTAGTCTTAACACCTTGCGTACAGGGCATTTAAATGCCTCCATATTACCTGTCCCAGGCGAATTAAAGGTACTCAATTTAAAATGTAGTAGGATTACATATATTTTCATAACTTAGTTATTTATTTAAATTTCAAGTTGAAATCTTTAATAAATACTCACCAATGATCTTAATACGTTTTTCTGGTGTGATAATGCAGGAAGCATTTTCCCTTGTGCAACGGAACACTACAGAATGAGCAAACATACCACATCTCTTTTCTCATGTTGTTTGCTGCGCACACTTTGCAGGCCCTGGAAGGATATTTTTTCTTCCCCTTTCCTACAATCGGCTCTAGATGATGTTTGCTCAAGCTGTCTGAAAGTCTGTTTGGGTGAACCTTTCTCGTAGCATGCTTAGTAGGCTTTTCAGTCTCTTCAACCTTGTCACTCGAAAACTCACCCAGTTCTTCCCTACTGCTCACCCAATGTTTCGCAATCTCAAGCAAAAATTTTTGAATCTAATTTTACTTGAGTTATTCAAAGTTTTATACACTCTAAATGAATTGAAAAGAACACAATTTATTAGCCATAACACAACCTTTTTGGACCATTTAATTGTTTTCCTCAAGATTGTATAATAGGACAAATACATGTCTGCCCTATCTACTCCTTTCATACACTGATTGTATCTTACAATGCACGTAGGCTTCTTCACTGGCAGTCCTGTGATTCTGTTCTTCTTTTTGGTATTACTCATATTAGCATTGTGAATCGTACTGATCATCCTAACCTCCCTTTTTCCTTCCAAACGAGAAGTAAAACTTGACCTTTATGATAATAAGTGAATTTTCCCTTTTTCAATTTTTTTTGCCTCATCCTTCAATGAGACAGGAAGACCCCTATTCGATCTAATTGTCCCACAAAATCTTGTTTTCTGTTTCATTAGATTTTCTGCTATTTTAATGCTATTGTAGTAGTTATCCTGATATATGTGATGCCACAGATTTGATACTGGTTTCGAAATTGAGAAAATAGTGTCCTCTAATTTTCTCCCTTCTGCCACGTATATTTCCAAATTTGCAATATAGCCCAAATCACTTATTAAACAGAAAATGCTGACAAAAGGATCACTCTGAAAGCTCCAATCTACGTGTGTAAATGTGTCTTACCGACATCCCAGCAGATCTCCTATTGATGTCATTAGGAAGTATGAAACATTGATCTAAAGGATATTGAAGTAACAATAATTGTTACTTCAATATTCTTTATCTCATTAATCGTTAATGAGACTAATGAAATTTGACCTCAATTTTTTCATAAAAATGTGATTATAAGTGGGTAACAATGATAACACAAGTCATAATTTTAAATAAATTCGCTAATAGATAAAGCAAGTAAGAATAAAATATTGCATACTTTTAAGAATGTTACACATCTGCTCACAATGGCTTAGGTTCTGCTTAGCTGTTATTTCGCCAACCTCTAAAACTCCTATTTTTTCAGCTAGTACAGAAACCTGTAAAATTATTGAGTCAAATCAGTTGGTGTATAATTGTGTAAATATAACCATACTCAGGAGAAAATTTCTGGCAAAAACAAAACCCTTTTGGTTAAATATATGTACAATGCATTTAATAAGTGTTTATGGTTTCTCTTTATATTCATAAATAAAAAGTTTGAGTTATAAAACTGCCAGAAAATAAAGCATCAAGATTAGAGCAGTAGTTCCCAATAATATTTTAGGTGCAGCGCCCTTTCAAAGATAAACAGTATTATGCAGCATCCCTACCTTGATAACAAGATTGAATATTTATATATTCGGGTTATGCAACGTTAGGATACATTCATTTGTAGGCTCTACACCATTATCAACTTATTAGAGAAAAATTAATATCAAAAAGATTTATCAACATTTCCAAATCGATAATATATTTATTTAACAATTTTCTGTGGCACTCATAAAAATAAGCAACTGCACCCAGTTTGGGAAACACTGGACTAAAACTTCTAGAAAATATTAACTGAATTAAAACAAAAATTAAGTTATGCAGGAGTAAAAATTATACTTGGTGACATGAAACTGCAGAAATGTGTCACAGAGATTCCCATTTTTCATGCAATTAATCCTTTTGTTCTATATCATATTCCACCAAAAATACATTTGATATTAAAGAAGTTAAAATTTTATATGATTTGACAATCATTTAAATACTGCGGGAACCAAGGATTACTAAATATTTTAATGGTCGGTGTCCAAGGAGTTAATGATGAAACACACAACAAATATACACTAATATGACATTGAGCCATCAGTATAAAGAAGCAAAGGTTAGGAAATGCAGGCCATACACTAAAGGTTCAATGTTAACAATTAATAATCAAAGCATACATTTTTTTACATTATCTTTATAACTGCAACAAAATCATTTTAGAAAACTGCTATTGTGTAGCTTGGTAACAAATTGACCATTACCATCCTTTACCCTGGAAATGTTTATATTGCAAATGAAATAGTTATAATAGGTTTTGCAAAACACTTTTGGTTTAGACTTTGGAGTTTTTTTCTTTTCCTCATTTTCATGACTGACCTTACTGTCAAATTTATCCTCATGAGTTACGCCTGATGAAATTTGATCTCCAGTATGGATTATTGCTTCATATTGGTGCACTTTCTTAAGGGTGCTCGTCAGTTCTTTTTGAAGGTCCTGTTTATCTTTCTTAGTGGAGTAGAGCTCTTCTTGTACCAGTCTTAAAATCTGCTCATTCAAAATCTATGGTAAATAAATCAAAATTATTTGAGATGTCATTGTGTTAATCTATTCAATCCTCTATTCCAGTGGTTCCCAGACTGTGACCCGCAGATTCCAAGGGATGCGTAAGGGTTCCTCAGGGGATCCAAGAACAAATATCATTAATGGCGGATACTAGCATACAGGACCATAAAGAATGAACATGTCCCTAAACAGACTGGTGAGAAGTTATTACCCAAATAATGTCTTATGAATTGTTTTCCTATAGTGTTCAAAATATAAAAATTTCAGTACTTTATATGGGCCAAGTTTATGAAGTTGTAATTCACAACTTCCTGAAATGTATTTATTCTATCTGTTTGTTAAAAGCCCACAAGAAATCTATGCTGTTATCACCACTATTTCATTTAGTTTCAAGTATGCCTCACAATACCAGTTGTTGAGCACTATGCTAGATTTCCATCCAAAAATCTGTGACAGAAGGCGGAAACAAATAGAATACAGCACTCAAATTATAGGCAGTGCTTGTGTGCAGTTAGCGTGAACATATTTTCATTAATCGTGTTCTGATTTATCACCTGGTAGAGATTTGCAGTGAAACAAAGGGCACAATCACTGAAATATGTTTTGTATAAAGCAGTTAACGTTGCAAATTTCATAATAGCTAAGAACCTTAATTCCAGATTATTTAAAATACTTTGTGAGAAAATTGTGACTGAAAACATGATGCCATTGCTGTACACAGAAGTAACGTGGCTGTCATGAAGAAAGGTTCTCGTAAGAATCTTTGAGCTTCGTAATGAAACTGCTCTATTTTTGATGAACGTCGTTCTCTTACAACCAGTCTGGTAACAAACATTTCATGGCTGCAGAAACTAGCATACTGAGTAAATATTTTTAGAAGCTCTCAAATTGAATCTCTCTATGCGAGGCAAAAGTGCTACAGTTTTTGCTGCAAAAGGCAAAAAAAGATTCGATAGTATGAAATCCTGATTTCTAGGCTGAATGCGTGAAGAAGAACTTTGAGGATTTTTCCAATCTCAGACTATTTCTGGAGGAGACAAAGAGCAAATTAGATTGCAATGTCCTGAGTGACATTGTCCAGCATCTGCATAATTAAAGTTGCATTTTTTGTAGTCTTTCCCTCCACCTGTCGAGGATATCAGTTGAGTGTTAAAAAAACTGACCTGTTTCTCTGTGAGGGCTCATGAGACTCTCAATGACATTACAACAAATTTTGAACTGCTGCTAATATACAACGAAATCTCACTGACAAACTTCTGGGGTAGCTTCATCTACGAGTATCCAAATTTATCCAAAACTGTGGTTATCAAACTTCTGCCCTTCTCCATTACATACTTACGTGCGACTGGATTTTCCAGATAAAATAAGCACTGAAATCGACTGCATGCCGCACTAGATGTGAGATTTCAGCTCCTCTTCACATTCAACTACTTGTGACGAAAAAAACAGAAACACTCATCACACTGGCCGTAGGTATGTAACAATACTCTTGTGTTATTTTAAAATCACGTTTGCGTTGTTTTGTCCGAGGATCTGGGAAAAGTTTTTAGGGCGAAAAGGGATCCACGGCAGAAAAAGTTTGGGAAACACTGCTCTATACAATATAACCAACTACTTAAATAATCATTTCTAGCAACCAACAACATTATATGGCACATAATTCAAGAAACAAATGGAACTGACAATAAAACCACCATTTCAAGTAATAAATAAACAGGAAAATTACAAAATAGGCAAATTTTTTATAAAAATTTCAAGGAAATAACATGGCTATGACAGCAAAGGAAAAAAGAGATGACATGTACTAACCGAGTACTCCTTCTTTTGTAAAATGGCTCTATATTTTATGATAAGTTCATTTAGCTGCTTTGTAATTTCTTCCACAGAAGATCGTGGGACCAACTCATCAATTTGATTTTTTAATTGGGTAATTTGTTGCTTCGAGATTTCCTAGATAAAAAATAAAAGCACATCTAGTTACATAACAGTTCTAACATTTTAAATTAAATCAAATCAGTTAAATCTCCTAATACATATTTAATATATAAAATTTCGTTACATTTTGCTTGGTATTATTTTCCTCTTTTTGAATGATAAGAGTTCTTAAATCTTGCATGTCCATTTGGAGTTTCTCATTTTCTTTTTTCAAGTTGTTAGCATAATTTTCCAATGCACAGTATTTTTTCTTCATTGATTCTTCACTTGATTCAAACTTACTTGATTCACCAATTCCTTTGAGTCCCTTTACAGAGTCAGGGACAAATTCATCTCTTTCAGCTACATTACCCTCTCTATCATTTGTTATTTCACCATTAACTGCCTTTATATTAGATTCTGTTTTGACATAAGCTTTTGTTTTTTCTAAATTACAAATCAGCTCCTTTCTCTCTTTGTCCCAATTCACCTTTTCATCTGCATGCTTTTGATAAAATACACTATATTTCTTGTGCAAAACTATAAATCTGTCATATAGTTTTTGCAGATCCTCCTTTAATTTGTCATGCATATTCTGATCTAAAGTAAATTCCTGCAAGAAACAGCATGTTTTTACTAAGGCATAAAAGCATAACAACCATAATAGTCCACAAATATATTAACATTAACACGTTAACCCTGGGACGACCCACCGGTGGTTCGCTGCTTTTATTCTAGCACGACAAAGCAACTCACCAATGGGTCATCTGGTTTCCCTCCCTCATGGTTGAGTGGCTGATTTTTAAGAAACAGAAAATAACTTAACCCTGTTGTTCTGTTCAGGTCTATTTAACCCGAAAAATTGCATTGTTAATACCTTTTTTATCTTTTCAGATTTTGGTGTGATATCTCATGACTTTGTTTATTAGAGCATGCATTTATCTTACATAAATACATTTTTCCATAATATGATATAATATTTCATGAATTCATATTTTTGTAATACTTATGTTTGTATGAAAACATAAATCAGTTACATTATAATAACACAGTATGGTCACAAAAACTGAAAATTCAACAAACCTTCTCCATTAATTATTACTCAGCAAATGTTTAAAATTTTGTTACTTTTATCATGAAATGTTTGATAATTAATTTGAGAAATCTTAAAATTAAAATTTTTGTTCATATAACCATAAATTATGATTTTGAATCAATTCAAATTTTAAAAATATTTTATAGTTACTAGTGTAATTGCTCATCCAAGATTTTAGTATTTCCATTTATCAGAGAGCCCTAGTGAAAAAACCTGACATGGAGGAAAAAGATGGAGTCATTAATAAGTTTTTTATCTTTTCAGATTTTGGTGTGATATCTAATGACTTTGTTTAGTATTGCTTGCTTTTATTTGACATAAATGTATTTTGCCATAATATGACAATATTTCATGAATTTCTATTTTTGTCATAGTCATGTTCAGATGCAAAAGACCCAAAATTATAAAACTAATTCTTTATTTTGCTGCATAGATTTACACCATGAAATATAGAAAAATGTAGAATAATTATTAAATATAATATGAAGTGGCAGTTGAATGCAGTCTGTTGTCATTTAACAAGAAACAAACCTATCCGGCAATCAGGAGATCTGGGTTCGATTCCCGGTCAAGTACAGGATTTTTTCTCCTTCTCAAATGTCAAAATTTTGTTGGTATTTATATGTAGGTTTAGACGTGTCTGTGAATGCTGACTCGATAGATTTCAGCATGTCAAATATGTTCAGATCAACTTTGAGAATTTTTTTCATTTTGAATGAGGAAAGAAGGAAGCAGAAATTTGGCTACCATTTCACTAAAATGAAATGGTTCCAAACATTTTGCTTCCTTCCTTCCTCAATCGAAATTTCAGTATGTCATTTATATATAAGTGGCAATGAATTGAGTGCTTCTAGTCAGTCTGAATACATTTCCCAAAGTGAGTGTTTTTTTATATTTCCAGTGAATAAAAAAATAAGGGGTCTTATAAAATGTTGAGTGAATCTGATATGAAGTGCTTACAAATGTATCTACTGGAGAAGAAGATGTGTATGAACTGGAAAACTATACAAAGCCCGAAAGTGATAGCGAAAACTGATTCAGATGATGTGGGATTTCCTGTGCTACCTGCTGCCCTAAATGAATCTGTGGATTCCTAAGATAAAACCATTTCCTCAACATGGTGGCAAATTTCAACTCTCAGAACATCATAAAAGCTAAATTAGGTCCGACTAAGTGTGCTACACCAAACATTGCAGATATAAAAGCATTTTTAAAAATCAGTTTCATCTCTTCACCTGAAAACATAGCTTTCAAAATGACAATTATTGAAGGTAGAAGAGTTTATGGCAATAATTGTAAAAATTTAGATACTGTCATCCTACAAGCATTTATCGGGTTATTGCTATTAACAGGGGTATGCAAATCTTATGGAGAATCAACAAAATGTCTATGGGATGAAGAACAGGTCATCATATATTTAGAGCAACCATGTCACATGAAAGGTTTTGCAATATATCCCAAGTATTACATCAAAACCGGGAATTTGAAATACTTGTAGGTACACAAAGACAACCCACGAATAATCAAAACAGCGAATATTAATCCCACGAATATCAAGGGTTTACCGTATCTTTGAATAAGCTTTCATTGCGGAAATCTACTGTTAAATGGAAGAACTTGGCTGACAGGACATAGTAAAAAAATTTTAGCTTTAATATAATCTTACTCTAAATCACTTACACCTTCACTCATTTCATGTTCCTTTAAAAGATCATTAATATGGTTGGCAAGGTCCCAAGTTTCAGATAATGCAGATTTAATAGATGTAGCTAAATTTACAGAATCACTAATTACTACTTCAGTCTCAAGTGAGTTTAATATAGAAAGAGCTACTTGTAGTTTCTCTTTAGCTTTCTTCTCTTCCAATCTGAAAAATGATAAAAATAAATTAGTATCAAAAACAATTATTTTTCCATCCCAAGATTGATGTAATAATAAAGATTTGTATTTCTATGAATTTTGAAGTCTGAAACTAAAATAATAACTTTAATGCAAAGTCTGGGATACATATACATGAGAACATAATGTTTCCAGTCATTAAAATAGAGTTTTTACTCCAAATTTAAGCTATAATAAAATGCTGACAAACCAAATGAATGAACAAGAAAACTACGTCAGAAAGTTTTGGTCCGAGAATATGATTAAAAGAAAATGTTATTTAAAAGTTCTAAGAACTACCCAAAATTCAAGCGTGAAGGTTAGAAGTACATAACCGTAGCTCTCTTTCATAATAATGTGATAGCCTTGTTAATACAGTTAACCCTCGAGTAACATGGTACTAGTTTGTTTCTATGAAAACACCATGTAATCCAAAATCATGTTAATTGAGATGAAGATATTATACAAAACAGGTGGTTCGTTCCAAAAATTTTTTAAATGTAAATAGAAAAGAATATTGTATATTTCCACTAGACAATGGTGGAAATATACAATAATCTTTTTTATTTACATTATGGAATCTTTCCACAAAGGAGAGCCTTCCCAAGCGGAATATGTCAAAAACTTTTTTTTTGCTTTTGCAGAAAGTACAAATTTATCTCTCAGAATGCCAAAATGTTAATACATCAAGTCACTCAAAAACTCTCAACCATCCCAAGAAATTTTATGGAAATGATTGATGGGTGGTAAATTAAAGCAAAGACTAGAAAATGATTCTCCCTCATAAACCGCAATCCGTTTTGGATTGGTAAAATCTTGATATGTAAATTATATTTCACTGTTCAAAAATAAGGTGAAGATATTCTTTATTTATATGTGAAACACAGAGGAATCCACCCTCTCAAGCATATAAACGATTCAGTCTTAACTTTCAAGTGTTGACTAAAGAGATGCAACGATAACTGTGAGAGAGGAAGTTCCATCAGGGAAACCATAAACACTTAGATAGATTTGGAATTAAATGAATAAAATTCACAAATGCTCTGAAGGCAGAAGTTGTTTCTTAGAACTGGAGATGGATCTTATATCCATTCTTAACATGCCTAAACTGACATAAGTCTCACTTGCCACAGGCTGCTTCATTTACTATTGAAGTCGTATCCAGAATGAAAATTTAAGAAAATGATATTGTTGGCAATCTTTGCCATAGGACCAGATGCGATCATGTCCCCTTAATCGCTTGTGCCCTTAGGCAGTGCCTACCTCTGCCTTAAAGTAAATCCGGCACTGAATACAAGATAATGTAACTTTTCCTATAAATCTATTTAATTATTTTTACGAATAGGTTTTTAACTTTATTTACATTTAAATTTTGTCCAGTATAATAAAACTGCACCTTATCAAATAAATTTTGATAAAACATTGATTATTAACTTTGCATGGTAACACATTTTTATGCGCTCTTTGCATGAAGTGAATGTATATAGGAGGTCATTTCTGCCCGTCCGTCCTCATGTTTAAAGTTGGAAACCACTGGCCGTACTTTGATGAAATTTGGTATTTGGAAGTTTTACCAAAATTTTTCAACCAATTCCAATTTTGGTTAAAATCAGATGATAATTATATCACTTTACATGAAGACCTACATGTCTTTTATGACGTACCTGTTTCAACTCGGGAACTGCTGGACCTATTTTGATGAATTTTGGCATTGGAGAGTTTTACTAAAATTTGTCGATCTCAAAGAACACATTTGGAAGCTCTGTGAACTTCGGCATGGATTACACCTTTCCATACTTGTTAATTTTTGTACAGTCATTTCCAAAAGAATTCCAACAATTTGAGCAGCATCGCTTTCACGGCAGACTAAATTTTAACTTCATATCTATGTGAATGTTATGTCAGTTGGTGACTATGTACTTGTTCCTGTTGTGATGCCACCTCAGCCTTCAGGGTTTATTATTGTATAAAATACGACGTATTCTTGCGTATCGACCGGAGTTGATTATTTGGCATCTTGGGCTATCGTTTGAACGTACTATTATAATTAGCCATTGTTATTTAACAGTCATTATTGTGCCGTGATGACAGCATAAGCAGGTCCATGGAATTGTTTTTTTGTCCAAGTGAGGGGTTGTTTGGGGAGGGATGAAGCAAACTCGCTGCATAATTACACATATGATTTTTTAGAAACACTGCTGGGAAAGGATTTCCATAAAATCCATACACAGTTCCTGTTATTAAGACAAAGGATTGTCTCTGGTTTATACCATGGGGGGAATCTCCTTGTCCTGGGCTTGGTAAAAGTAACATTGTCTTTTATGATGGCAAACACAACATTGTAGAAAAAATCTAGTGCATCAACAGGATTCATAGCATCAAGGATGCACCATGGGATGGCAGCAAGAAAGCAGTTAATGTCCTCCCAATGCGCTTTAGACCAAATTGGGAGGGGTCAGAAGGGGGAGGACCACCTACAGCATATGGGAGAGGCAGGAAATGAAAGGGTAATGTCAAGGGATTAGTTGTCAGAATCCAGGACATTTCAGTTAGGAGGGATGGAATTCACAGGTGTAGATAATGTAGTCCAACAGTGCCATTTTTTGCGTTTTGTGAAGATTACATTGTCAAAGACCAAAATCAACAATAAAAAGTTCTATTAAAAATCTGTGAGTTTTATTCTTAACACTGCCTCCACACGTAGAACTCCACTCAGTAGACAGATTAAAATCACTTAGGAGAATAAGTGACCTAAGGAACATACATGCAATACAGAATTGGAATAGCTTTCTAAAACTGCCAGGTTTACTATTGGGTGAATGGTTGAAACAACCAATATAAAGTTTGTCATTGGGGCTATTCCCATTGCAATAAAGAATTACTTCCATCAAAATAAGTTCACAGATTGGCTCAAGATCAATGCAGCGCTTAGTAGGAAGGGAATCATCAATAGTAAGTATTACACCTCTGCCTCTGCTAGAGCAATCATGACGAAAAAGGTTGTGAGACACCCAAAAAGCAAATTCATCACTGCTCATGCTATCACCAAGCCAAGTCTCTGTCATAGTCAAAACGTGGAATTGTAAAAATTCCCTTGCTTGTAAATGATAATAAGAGTCTATTTTTAACGCTGTGAACATTTTGATAATAAATTTTTAAAAAGATATTATCTGGATGCTGTTGGTGAAACACCATGATGGATCTGGATTTAATTCAATATCTCCACTGACACATAAACAAAGAAGTACAATCCAAGACAGATCGGCGGAGATGTGATGAAATATTTTAGGGTTGGGTGACACATTGAATGCTGATACGGCCGGGACATGAGCATAAGAATAGAAACGTGATACTTTGTAGTCACCATGCCACTTTCCTACACTATCTTACTGAACAAATATTGATGAGCACAAACAGAACTAGCTAACACCACATTCGATGATGATAGGATAATTCTAAACACTAAAAAATATATAAAAACTAAATATAACCCAATAGCACGTGAAGTGCATCCAGTTGCCATCTTGACTACTTTACTTTCACATTTTGTTTATGGAGTGCATATCAGACATGTACGCTCACCTCTGCTTCCAGCGACTGACAACTTATATAATGGAAACATTTCATTCTCTGCCATTTTCCAAGTATTTCAGCTGGTTATGCTTTGAGTGCTCAGATTTTCCTTACAAACCTTGTGACCCAGTACTGGGTTGTGATCCATACTTAGAAAAACAGTTCTAATGTACCATTTACTCATACCTTGAGAAGCGAATCTGTTCTCTCAAAGCAGCATTCACTCCCTCAGTTGATTTTAATTGAGCCTCAAGTCTCATAGCAGGATGGTACCATCCACTAACATGGCGTAGGTCAAGGGCATGAAGAAGATGTTCCAAGCTCTTGGATTCCAATTTGACATCACTTGAGGCTGAGTTACATGAAAAAAGAGGGGTCAATAACATTTCTGCTCACTAACATTGATCAAGATTCAAACAAAAAAGAAATTTAAGATGATACAACATAAAATGATTTAAAACATAATGCAAAAGCAAAGCTTATTTTAGAATAATCAGCCATAATAATAATAATAACAAATATATCATTCAATTAACTCAATAAAATTACATCAAAAAATATAGTCATATTTATAATTAGCAAAATTGGAAATTATCATACCAAAATGAAGCGCTAATAAATGTATTCTCTTAATTGAAGCGTAATATTCACCATCCTGGATGCGAATACTCTCAAGAATTTCATGCATCCCTTTACGCAGATAATCATTTTCTTTTATCAATTCTTCTAGTCTACTTCTATTTTCACCATCTTCTTTGTTTTTCTTATCATTTCGTGCATCATTTTCAATACGAAACTCTTCATCTACATCCTGTTTGCCAACATCTTCTTCTTCCTGATGGACTGAACTAATTTTACTAGAAGGAGTTCCTAAAATACATAAACAAGAACAAACTTAAATTCAAAGAACAAAAATTTAACGCAATATAGAAATTGAAAAAGTGCAAATTTTCAAACCTGCAATAAATACTAAGGTTTATGTTTTTCAAGAAAAAACTTGAAAAAATATTTTGAGAAACAAAATGTAATCATAGGTTGCAGAAATAAAAAACACATAGTACTAAAGGTTCACAAAAATTCATTTTGAATACCTTCATCATCCTCTAAAAATGCCTGTGTAGCCTGACTATCAAATTTCTTGTGAAATCCCATGGAAGACAAACGAAAAATTTTCAAGGCCCTTCTCCATTTGATTAATTTGTTCATCATTTCTTCTTGGGTAATATATTCTGGCATCTTTCATGAAAACAAAAATGTGGAGATTTTCAATGACAGATATATATATATATATATATCAAACAAATATTTCTTTTGACTATTTCTGTTCCATTGATTCAAGGTTTTTCTATACTCCTCTAATTCTATATCCAGAATATAAACCTTAAAAGTAAACTGATTTTCATTTAAAATAAAAATGATCCTCAACGATAAGAAATTCTGCAATCATATTTTAAGTTTGGGTATATGGGATTTTAGTTAATCATCAAATAAGTGTAAGGTTTAATTTTGTGAAACTTGGCACTAAGAACAATTTCCATCACTTCTAAGAAGGGAAGTATGAAAACTATGTTTTCATTAAAGACAAACATTTACATAATGGCCATTTACAGAGCTATAGCAAAATAGTTTCACCTTGACTACCGAAGTCGAGTTAATGTCCATGGCAATGTCTTTCAGAATTTGATTCAGATTTGACAAAAATCAGAACACAAGCTATTCTGCTACTGGCTCATAGTGCCAAATGATAAATTATTTTCTATATTTCCATTACCACAGAAAAAATTCTTTTGAAACTCTTACATACATAAAAACTCAAGCAAATGTACAAAAATTATTGAAAGCAGTCAACTATAATACACGGATAAGATATTTTCATTTATGGTGGCGACGAAAGACCTATAAATCTTTGTTTGTAGAGGGAAATAAATGGTAGCTACACCAGGAAAAGAAGTAAATTTTTAATGAATATGTAATAGACAATATTTTAGGCTATGCTGGTGCTAAAAAGGATTCATGTTTCTGGCTAAATAAGTTTCTGCATTGTTAATGTAAGAAACACCATAAATTCCTGAGCATTTTGTGTAATGATGTATAATCTGCAACATTGATGGGCCCACATCTCAATAGTTAAGGTAGTTCCATATATGTATTACCTGCACAAATATGCAGCCATACCTCAGTTATCGAAAGTCCTTCACATAGAAGTCCATCCTCCCCTTATTTTTATTTTTGCTTTGTATAATTCCTGGTAAACTAGCATCGTTTTCATCACAGGAAATTCTATCTTTTTTAACACACTTTAGAAGGCCTGCCATTTGTTGTCTCACCCTTTGTGACAGACCACATAATGTTGGAGATTGCATTGCAAAATGAATCCCAACCAGAGCTATGTCACTGTGTGCATGGGCAGGTATGTAGGAATGTTCCATTCACAGTAAATATGTCCAATACTTTTTTTATCTCACAAATTGGGGTAATCTGTCGCCAAGGTCTTGGGCAAGGGATTGGAAAAATATTGATTTACCTGAACTGAAAGGCTTCATTGCATGTTTATTGAATATAGGCATACATAAATGGCCAACAATAGAATCCTATTGGTTCACCAAAAGTTCTCAGCACATAGGTTGGTTCTATGAAATGTTCTCAAGAGACTGTTTTCTCCTAATCCTGAAATTCTTCCACTTAGCCGACACAGAAAGTCTTCCCAGACCTGGAGAACCTGGATATGATCCATGTGCTAAGATAAAACCTCTCATTGATCATGGTAACATACTGTTCATGCATCATTACACTCCCCATGAACAATTAAGTGTTGATGAGAGTTAGTTGGCACAACGAATCGTACACAATTATTACAATACATACCCAGAAAGCATCACTATCGCCGGGGTATAAAATTTTGGATGTGCTATTTCGTGGTAAACTATTGTCTAGAATTTTTTGTATATAAAGGGGCAAAAAACAATCAGGAAGAAGCCAAAATTCAAAAACATGGCCTGACTTATACTGTTGTAATGAAATTACTGAGGATGGGGAATTACCTCTCCAAGGGTTATCATATATTTTTGGATAATTTTTTCATGTCAGTATCATTGGCAAAAAGAATGTATGAACTGGGAACATATGTTACTGGAACCATCCGAAGAAACAGAAAATATCTTCCAGAGGAAATAAACGGGAAATTTGAAGTAGGGGAGCAGAAGTATTTTTGTCGTGGCCCTATGCTTGCTGCTGCAGTTAGGGAGAAGAAATCCCAACGATTCTGTCCTACTGCTGTCTACTAAGTGCAAAGCAGAGAGCTGTAAGTTTTCCCGTATTCGCCGCGGTCAGGTAAAGGAAGTAGAGAAGCCTTCCATTATAGAATCATATAATAAATTCATGGGGTGAATTGATACACCTGGTATGATGCTTTATTGTTACCTGACGAGCAACATACTGTAAAGTTTTGGAAAAAAAATGTTTCAACATATTTTCCCATTTAGTCCTCAATAGCTACATTATTTATAAGGAAAATCTCCCCTCAGGGAAAAAACCAATTTCTCGCCTATTATTCAATATAAACATTATTGAAGAACTTTCAAATGAATGGTTACAAGAGAAGAACCTGAGAAATAAGTGACACAGGATGACAAAGTACTCATAAAATTACCTCAGAATAAAGAAAAAGACTGCTGCGTATGTAGTAGACGAGGAAAGAACCAGAAAGGCAAAGGAAAAAGGGCCCGAACAGTGTGTGCAAAATGTGAGAAAGGCCTTCATGGCACATACTTCCCTGAACATAAGTGTACGCACTGAACGGGGTAAGAGTTACAAGCAGAGACTTATAAAAACACATATAAGACTTCAATAAATGTAGAGATAAACATAAAAATGTAATTTCAGATAGAAAACTAAATGGAATAATCAATTTTAATAATGTAATCAAGTTTGATTTTTGTTTACATGCATTAAATATAGTCTAATTATAGTTTTTTTTATTTTTTGTTATAACATCAATAAATGTGAATTTTTTATATTTATGAAGTAACCTGTAATCAAACCAAATAATTTTTATTTCACTTTCTAGACGCATTAGACACATTATAAAAAATAATAGGTTTGGAAAGGCAAAAACAAGCTTACTAGAATTTCTTAAAGTAAACCTTGCATTTTTGCTAAAAATCGCCTCGCGTTTTTCGCATATACCTAACAAAATTGGCCAGCAGTAAAAGGGTTAATGGTAGTTTTGGACCTTGGTATTTCAAAGGTTAAATTACATTCAAAATATGTTCAAAAATAATAGCAAATGAAAACCTTACATTCCAAAATGATGGTATTTATTTAAATTTTAAACTAAAGCTTCATCGAAAATAGCAGCGTTGGCGATGAACTTCAAACTGAGCTACAAAATAATTAAGTTGAGAGCCATTATGTTTGTTGACTTCAAAAACTGCTAACAATGAGCATTATAAATAAAATATAATAATAATAAGTCCTTTTCTAGGGTGCCAAAGTTTAAACTGAACTTCAAAACAAAAAAGTAGATGTAGTTCACACTTATTGTCATCGCAAACGCATGATACAAAATGCAAATAATTGGTGCGAAACAGAAGTAATGGTCATAAAAAAATTTTGTTGCAAAGTGCAAGCATGCGAAATTCAAAAAAGTAGTGTACTTATCCCTATTCACTCTGTTATAGCTCTGGCAACAAAGTTTCCGACAACAAAATTGATGACAGGAATGGATCTAATTCAATAAGAGAGGTATGCCTGTATAACAAACATGCATAATACACTTTGCATATGATAAGAATATGGTAGTGGAACAGTTGATGTATATGCTAAGCAAACTAAAGGTTTACATCATGGGATGCCATCGTTATGAACCCAACTTTGATAGGTAAGTGACTGCAGAAATAATCACCCACCACATTTATTTTTTCTCAACCATTTCTATTAGTGAGTTAACCACTAATCAGCTGTGATAACATTTGAAATGGAGAACTTTGATAGAGCTGACTCACCATAAAAGACTGCATTATAAAATTATATTTACCTTGGCATTATAAATAGCTTTGCTATCCAAATATTTTTCAAAATTGCATTTACTGCCAGTTCTCTTGGTGCTTCCTCTTTTAGGCTTATGAAATTCACTTTCAACACCTCGTCTGGAGATAAAAATAAAGTTAAAAAATTCATCTCATATGCAACTTAAGTGCATTTGTTATAAGAGACACAATACTTTACTTGACTTAATCAAATTTCATGAAACAATAAAAGATTGAAAATAAAGTTTTGTAACATTATATTCATAGAAGCACATACAAGATTATGAAATTCAGTAAAGGGAGAAAGAAAAACCAGCTCTTGATGGGAAATCAAGCTAAGAATTGTAAAGAGAAGGCTTGGGTTTGATTCCCAGTCAAGATTAGAATGTTTCCACTTCTCTCCTTTGGATTTTTCATTAAACATAAAATGGTTTACATCTTAATCTAAAAACTTCATTGTTAAAATTATTTCAAATTAACAAATTTTAGTAATAAAGAGGTCATTTCAGTAATAGCAACACTAAAATAATTGAAATATCTGAAAATTAACCCATTACTGCATGGCGTCTGATATTTCTAATTTTGTTGTTTTCTGTAACATATAATGATATTATTTTTTTCTAATTATGGTCTGCCATTATTTCTAAGACATTCCTATACCTAAATTTTATTTGTAATGAGTTTCTTTTGTATTTAACTAAATTTTGTGTAATTAAAAAAGAAAATCTAGAAATAACTTTATGCTCTAAAAGCTTAATAATAGTGAAATCTCTAAAATCCATCATCCATGATGCTATGAAGTTGGCAATTTTCAGAATTTTATGGATTTCAGAAACATACACTGACCTAATACATGAATTTAGGAAAATTAAAAATCATTTCTTAGAAAAAATAAAGGCAAAAAATGGAACATAAAAAACGAATAACAAAATAGATCTATTAATTTTTGTGGTTAGCAAATTATTAGCCTTTTTCAATTTCCAAATTAACATGCACTAAGCGGAAAGAAATTCTAATGTTACCTTTGCTCAGATATAGGTTAGGTGACAGGTGGTTTGTCTGAGGGGGCAGAAATAGAAGGTAGAGGATTCATTTAAAAAAGATGACTATAAAAAGAAGACATGGTTACTGTTTATTTGTTTCTATGGAATTTCTGGCTAATAAGCCTCTCAGACTATTATAGACAAAGACATGGTCACAGCAATATTTTTAAAGCATCTAGTTTTTTGAAAGAACCAGGTTTTTTAGATTAGATAAGATGCAGTTGAAATGCAGGAGTTGCATATAATTTAGCATTTGGATTCTTTAGCAAGACAAAACGGACTTTTTCATATACTACAGCTCTATGGAAATAATACAATTCAAATCTTTTCCAGTAATATAATTTTTAGCAGTCTGCCAGGATACACACCTTTTTGTAATAAAACTTTCCGGATCAGCAGAGTAAGCACTAATCTTAGATACAAGGTCAGCTATGTTCAAATCTCTCATGTAAATCTGCCTCTTCAATTCTTCTACCTCAGCTAAAGCTTCAGGAAGTCCATATTCATTTTGTTCAAACCGTCTCAATTTTCCAGTTGCTATAGAAAGCTATGGAAAATCGTTACAATATTAAACAATGCTGCAAGAATATATTTCATTAATAACAATTACAGATTTAAGCAGGCATAATAAAGCTTGCCTTTTGAATGAGTGAAAAATTATTCTTTACTATTATTGAAGATTCAGCAGGAAATGTGATACTCCTACCTAATGCTATATCATCATCATAGATAGTATGTCCATAGACAGGTCCGTGATTATTCATGGTTAATCCTGGTTCTCCATATACTCCTATTTTCTGCTGCCCTCTTCATATCTTGATAACTCTCTTTCCCTTTCAAATCATCTATCAGCTGAAATCTTTTCCTACCTCTTTCCCTTTTTCCATCTAGTTTTCCTTCTAACACATCTTTAATCATACTTTCTCTCCTCAGGTAATGTCTAACTCAGTTTGCCTTCCTCTTTCTAATAGTCTGTATAATCATTCGTTTCTCTCCTAGTCTTCGTAGAACTTCATCATTTTTCATCCTATCTGTCCATTTTATCTTCAGCATTCTCCTCCAAGTTCACATTTCAAAGCTTTCCAAGTATTTGATGTCATTTTTCCTTAGCGTCCATGTTTCTGCCCCATACATAGCTATACTCCATACATAGCATTTTATGAACTTCTTGCAGATATCTTCCTTTATATTTCCTGTAAGTAGGTGTTTCTTTCTTCTGAAAGCCACTTTTGCTTTTCCTATTATAGTCCTGACCTCATCCGTACACTTTGCTTCTCTTGTTATGATGCTTCCAAGGTATTTATAGTCTGAAACTTGTTCTAAAGGCTTTCCTCTAATACTTATGTTCTAAGTCTTTTCTTTGCTCGATATTCAAGTGACCTTGGATTTTTCTGTATTTATTTCCATACCGTATTTTCTGCCTCTTATTACTAGTCTATTTATCATTTTCTGGAGTTCCTCTTCCTTTCTTGCTAGAAGTACTTGATCATCTGCATATTTCTCTGTTCTTATAATCCTTCTTCCAATTTTGAAATCTCATGTGCCCTCTAACACTTCTTGCATTAGACTTTCTCCATATATATTGAATAGGGTCGGCAATAGGCAGCAGCCCTGCCTTACTCCTCTACCGATATTTACTCCGCAGGTGTCCGCATTCTCCAACCGGACCTTTACAACTTCATTCACATATAGATTCCTGATCAGCCTCCTGTCTTTCCAGTCTACACCAATATCCTTTAATATCTTCATCAACATTACCCAATTTACTCTATCAAAGGCCTTCTGCCAGTCTATGAAACATGCAGATATCTTGACTGTACTCAATTGCCCTTTCTGATATGATTCTAACTATCCCTATAGCATCTCTAGTTCCTCGTCCTTTTCTGAAACCGAATTGATCTTCCCCTAGCATTTCTTCTGCCTTTTTCTTTAACCATTATTAAGAATCCTGGTCATTATCTTCAAACTGTGTGACAGAAGGCTTATCGTTCTGTAGTCTTTACACTGCACAGCCTTTGGCTTCTTCTTTGGAGGGATCATTGTTACTTCTAGGAAATCCCGAGGACACTCTCCTGTGTCGTAAATCTTATTAATTAATTTCATGATCGCTTTTAGTCCTTCTGATCTCATGACTTTAAATACCTCAGCCGATATTCCATCACTGCTTGTGGCTATCCCATTCTTTAGTTCCACTATCGCTTTTTATTCTTTGCTCTCCATAATACTTTGTCCTAAGTTGTCTTCTTCAATGTTTTCCTCATCTTCCAGTTCTATTTTTGCCGATCCTGCCTGCTTGCTGTATAGTTCCTTTATGTATTCTTTTCATATCTGTGCTACATCCTCTGTTTCTGAGACTATCTTCCCATCCGTATTCATAACTCCTTTACCACAAATTCCATTCGACTTCTTATCTTTTAATTCCAGTGCATCATATCGTACTATCCTAACTTCTCCATTTGTTGTATTTCATCACATTTTTCTTTTATCCAATTTTCTCTAGCTTTATCTGTTACCCTGCTCAACTCATTGTTAATACATCTATAGTTGGCTCTACCTTCTTCACTGTTAACGTTTTTCCATTTTTGTCTCTCATCCATTTTCTCCAGAATTTCCTTAGTGATCCATGTTTTTCTGATTTTCTTCTCTTGTTTTCCAATCTCTTTATCCAAGGTATCCTTGATACTGGATTTAATTTCTTCCCATTCTATATCCATGGTCTTTAGTTTGTTTTCTAAATTTCTTAGGCGATCTTCCAACTTCATGCTGACTACATCCTGCCTTTCTTTCAGTTTTTCTAGGTCCCAAGTCTGTCCTTCTCTTCTCGTTTTTCTTATTTATTTGAGCTTTGTACTTAAGTCAACTATTAGAAGGCTGTGATCTGAATCAATGTCTGCTCCTGGTAATGCCTTGGCAGTCTTTATGCTGTTCCTGAATCTTTGTTTTACTAGGAGGTAATCTGTTTGGTATCTCCTTCTATCTCCTGGGCTTTTCCATGTGTATAACCTTCGTTTATGTTTTTTAACCATGTATTAGTCACTACAAGGTCATTACTGATGCAGAATTCTACCAGTTTTTCCCCTCCTCGGTTTCTCTTCCCAAGTCCATATTGTCCGACAACATTTTCTTCCTATCCTTCTCCAACTATGCTGTTCCAATCTCCCATTATTATGCAGTTTACCTTTCCTCTTCCATCTTCTTTGTAAATGTCATTAATTTGCTCATAGATCTCATCTATTTCTTCATCTTCATGAGCTGACGTAGGCATATATACCATGATTATCAGCATGTCTACTGGGACTGCTTTTAGCTTTATTGCCATCAGTCTATCATTCACTGCTATTATCTTTGTCATGCTTTTCATTATATCTTTCCTAAGTACCAGAGCTACTCCCCTTTCCCCACTATTTCCTCCAGAGTAAACTACCGTGAACTCTTCTGAGTCGAACTGTCCTTCCCTTCCCATCTAGCTTCGCTCAGTCCTATAATGTCAACTCTATTTCTTCTCATTTCTTCTTTCAAGTTCTGTAGCTTTCCTGCCTTTCTCATATTTCTTATATTCCAAATGCCTATTCATAAATTACTTTCAACAAATGTTTTCCTCAAGGCAGTCCCCGTCCGGAGATCCGATTGGGGGACAATTTTACCTCCGGATTGTTTTACCTTGAGAGAACTCATATTGTCCAACCATATAATCATTACTAGGGATTGTAATGTGGTAGGTGCCCTCTTGCTTTCCACATCGCAGTACTGTAGCCATTCAAATCATCCCAATCACACCTACAGCTGTATTGGATATAGACCCAGCCAACATCATTTGTATTCGGCTCCATACCATACTGACAGTACTGCTGCCTACTGGCAGGCACCGATGACAGGTTTTTTTTACCTCCATTCGCGGGGTTTGAACCCCAGAACTTTGTAATGGGAAGCAGACACGCTTGCCACTACACCATCAGTGCATGCCATAAACGAAATTACAATTTGGTATCTCTATCATTATCACAAGTAATCCATTGATTACTCATGGGAAACCTGACTCTACCTCTTTAAGACTACAACACATTTCAAATTTATCAACTGAAGGTTAACAGATAAATAAACTGAATATACATACATGGAATTCAATTATCTTGAAGATATTCATTCGAATAAATTACTTTACTTTTGTTTATTATCAATTGAATCTCAGCAGTTATTGTATATTTTTGCAGTGATATTATAAATCCACAGAGAAAACCTTATAATCCTTTAAGGCAATGATTCTTAGCCCCCAAAATTGGGTCACCAAGTCATTTTGAGTGGATCATCAAAGGTCTTCTGTGGCTGTCTATATCCAAATATACCATTACACCAAACAACCTGTTCAATACTAACAGCTTCCATGAATTTACTTGCTTAATTCCTATTTATTTTATCACTTATCACAAGTGAACTAGTGAACGACATGGGTCGCTGCAACTGGAATTTGGGGGGCAGCCAAAAAAGTTTAGAACCACTACTTTAAGGCTATATGACTATTTTTCAAACCTGATAATATAAATGATTGCAGTAGAGAAATATAAAGACTAAGCAACTAGAGATTATAAAATGCTGAAAGAGATAATGAAGCATAAAATATTACAATCAAGTCTATGGATATATAAATGAATACATTTTTATCATAACGTTTCAAAATTATAATAGAAATCTCAAACCACAAATAAAGAAATGGTACATATTTAGAAGAAAGGAATATACAGTATCTGCCTGAATAGAAGCCAATATAAGCCAGTCCCCCAAAAAGTTCCCCCATTTTTTGACAAAAAAGTAAATTCCGTAGATTTTATGCTGAAGTGTACCAGGCATGCATGCATGACCTAGAATACATTATTGGAGATCAAAGAATAGTGGGAAATGGTTTAGTTGTTGACAATTGAAATATTACTCCAATTAATAATTTCCCATTGTTGAATAATGTTCCATATTCAGTTACAATAATTTCATTCATCTTCATTTTCACATAAGGTCAAATAAAGCAATAGCGACCTTGCCAAGGTAATTTTTAATCCAAGTCTATTTCCAATGAAATTAGCATTTACATTGCGTTAAGAAATTGTATTTTTATAATTATACACGCTCCATGTAAAGTTTTACCGTAATTCAGAAACAGTTGAGCATCAAAAGCTGTAATCGCATTTTGCATAATCGTCTGCATAGTCAATGTATGTAATTTTAATAGATTCCATGAACGAGGTTTTAACATGCATATAAACATTACAATGGCTATAGCAATAACTACAATATCCAAGTAAAACTAATAGGAACTTCTTTTAATGGATAATGAAATAATACAAATTGCTAACTCATCTTAATGATACATATGCATAACCGTGAGAAACGAAAGAAAATATACAATAGCATTTAGAAACGAAAGAACAGATAACAATGGTAACAAAACACAGCTACTGATAAAACATTCTAGCTTTATTATTTACTCATTAATATTCATATAGGTCAAATATTTACTTAACGAAAAATATAGTACTATCATTTGAATGTGACGGCAATAAGAGACGTGCTGCCATCTATGCAGGGCCGGCGCAAGGCGGTTTAGCGCCCTAGGCAAAGTTTTTTTGGTGCCCTACTCCAATCTAAATGATACAAAAAATCTAATACATGAAAATTATTTTTAATAGTAATTACACAATGACGTCTATAAGCACCGGTATTACTTAAATATAATATTAATAAAAGACTTTTATTATTAAATAAGTATTTTCATAATTACTAAAAACAATGTTTTTCCACATTAAAAAACTTCATGGCAAATAATAGCAGTAAAAATGGGCATTAAGAAGAATATTTTTTAGCAAGAGATTAAGCAAATCATAACTTTAGGCTCCTAAGTTAGTTGGTACGTCAACATCTTCAAGAATGACACATTCTCCAAATCTTCCTCAGACCACTAGTTTAAACTTCTTATACTTTTAGGATTGGGAAAGTGCACAGCATTGAGGAGAAATTGAAATCATTTTGAATATAAAGGTATATACAACACAAATGCACGTGAAAAATATAACAAAATGGATCAATAAAAGATGAAATATAAGTCTACATTACTTAAAAAAGAATACAGATGCACACATATACAGCACTGTGAAATCAGAACATTCGCTCTTCATGGCGCCCCTTAATCTCTGGCGCCCTAGGCAGTTGACTGTTTTGCTACCCCGTTCTGCCGGCCCTGCATCTATGGGTGACTATGTGACAACCATAACCCTAAATTTTTTCTCGAACTCGCATTTACGCCAAGGGGTGATTTTTTCATGATAGATTTTGGCAAAAAACATTGGCTTATATTTGGGCACATACGGTATGTGTAATTTGCACAAATTTATTTCACGTCTCGTTTCGTTAAATAACTACCATCAAAAGGTGAGGCAAACACTCAAAAGTATTCCATATATAGTAGTTAAATGGAGGGGAGCAAATCAAAAGAGAGGGAGGGGAAAGGAAAAGGAGGGTTATCAGCAAATGGTGATGGTGGTCAGTAGCGCCCTTTGAACCAGGCAAGCGGAGCATCTGCCCCGGGCCCCGCGCCTCCAGGGGCCCCACATTTTGGAGGATCTCGGTCATCATAGGCAGAAAAAAATATTAAGATAAAAATCTGATGTGGCCAGCACATTACTTTCTCCATATATGTTCTACCCCTATTCATTGTTTTTCAATGGAAAAGCATACAAAATGATACAAATTTCGGTGTAGATCTTTTCTTTTACTCATTAAATATGAAACAATCGCATTACCAATTTTTGGCTTTGACTAAAATATGGCTAAGCGTATAAAGATTCTTCTCCATAAGGTTTCCCAATCCCTTTTCTGTTTTTAATTTCATATTTCATTAAACTATTAAATGGTTCAACAGCTTGAGTATCAGTTTCTGTTGATTTATCTAAAAATTCATATTTTAGGCAAACTGATTTATGCACGTACTCATTTTCCTACAATGATTTATAAGATTTATGTTAATATGTATGAATTATATGACCCTATTGTATTTCTGGAACATAAAATTTATTAGTTTTTATTAAAAATATAACTAAAGTTATAAAACATAATAAATTAATGATAAATTAATAATAAATTATAATAACATAATTGCTTTTATAATTCAGGGCTCCAACGACTACATTTACCCAGGCCCCATAAACCATAGTTGCCCATAGTTGTTATTAAGATAAAAATGAAATATGCAGAATAAAACCAAATAATTATGAATTACCTGCTCACATGGGCCCATGAATTTTGTACTACATTTTTTAATCAAATTGTTTATATAGACAAAATCACAATTTCCAATTCCTACAGACTGTCTAACCTGAACTCCTTCATTTCCACATGGAGCACCTTTAGGACGAATTTATGATGTGTCCGAGGTCAATCAGATGCTTGGCAAAACGTGATGAGGAATATTTTGTTGCAAAACACTGTTTATGTTCGTTGCACCTTACTCCAACACTTCTTCCAGTTCTGCAGATGTAACAGTCCTCACAGTCACTACACTTCAGTTCATAGACCCTGCTCTTTGAGAGTTTTTCTATAGATATTCAGGTTGAACGGTCTGTAGCAATTGGAAATTGCGATTTTCTAATCCAAATGTTTGCTGACCAACAAATTTATTTTCCAAATCCCTCCTCCTTTTTGTGTGCACCCAAATTGGTTCAATTGTAATTTTCAGCTTTCCTTTTATCCCTGCCTCTCCCACCTCTCACCCGCTTCATTCACCACCATTGGTTTGCCCATTACTTTGTGCTTAATGGTTATCACCCTCACCATTCGCTGATAACCCCCCTTTTCCTTCCACCTCTCTTTTGATTTGCTCCCCTCCATTTAACTACTATATATAGAATACTTTTGAGTGCTTGCCTCACCTGATGGTGCTAGTTATTTAACGAAACCGGTCGTGAGATAAATGTGTGGTAATTACATATATGTTCCTTTTTCTAAATATATTTATCACTTACCAAAATGTTGAGCCAAATTCCTTAGATTATAAACAGTACATACTCAGGGCATGCTCAAAGTAGGTGAGAAGCATGCTAAGAACATAGTGCAAAATTTTTGAGAAAGCAGAATACAAAAATTAGCCATTTTCAGTATAGAAAATGAAATGCCTGGAGAAATTAGAATGGATAAATCAAGGGAAAACTTTTCCAGGTTAAAAGACCATAAAGTTTTATTTTCAAAGTACCTTTGTTTTGTTCAATAAATTCAGTTTTATAATGTACCATGTTGGTTATCTTTAATTTGAATTCACAAAAAGTAATTAAAATTTTGTCATGAATAATTAATTTATAATAATTTAAAAAAATTGAAATAGTGTACAATTTTTCATTTTTACATCTTTCAATGCTTTGAACATGGCCCAGCACTGCATATTTTAATGTCTTCAGTTGTTGAATATCTATTAAAGTACCTTGTAATTCAGAGTCTCCAGCTGCCTTTTCAAATGCTTTTCTTCACTTTTAGTAAGGTAGTCCTCATCGTAACTCAAACCAGTAAAAACCATGTCACTATTGGTATTGGATCTATTTCATGGTCAAATGTTAAGACATGAATAATGCAATTCCAAAAAATTAACAACAATAATATAAATCAAAAATAATGTACCAAACTATTTTCATACCAGAACCACATCTCTTATACAGCTGTACAAAAGAAATAACTATTCAGAAAAATCACTACTTCTCTAGAAATAAATTCAAAACAGCCAATCTTTAAACTAGGCTGACCTTTCTGATTTCAACATGAGTAAAGTTTTACTGCTCTCATCAATTTCCATTACTGCATCTTTCAGTTTATTTTCTAGATCTTTTATTTTTTCATTCTTCTCAAATAGTTGCTGAAATGATTGAATACCATAATGAGAATTTTTCTTATTTATTTGCTAGGAAGAAAGCACAAAACACTTAACCCTTTCCACTCATATGTCGGGGGAGCCCCGACATTGTAATTTTCCCGTTCCACTCGTATGTCGGGGGAGCCCAACATTTTTTTTTAATCCCTGCATTTGTAATGCTCGCACATTAGAATGTAATTGGTCTTCACTACTTCTTCAATACTTTCTGTATCTCTGCAACTATGTATGGTTTTATAAATTATGTAACAATATTAACACAAGCAGTGCAGTCAGACACTCGCAGTTGAAGGCGAAGCTCATGATTGTCAAGCGGATTTTTTGTGTTCGAGTAAAGTGAAATGCTGTAGATTTAACTTTATTATTTCTGTATCTATTATTATTGGTCTTCTTGTTCTATTTACATCATCTGTCACTTCAATACTTATTTGATTTCTGCAGTTGGTTTCAAAGTTGAAGAACACACCGATTTTCTCTTGTAAGTTTTGGAAAACAATAATGTTTCATTTATATTATATTTTTAAACTCTTCGCAAATTTTTTGTTTTCGTATTTTTTTATATCTTCAAATTTGTTACCATGTGTTTAGGTTTGTGAAAAATATGACACATCGCATTATGGACAAAGAAATAGTGGACATTTTTGATGACTAAAAATGAGTAGAGTGATTGTGAAGACTGTGATGGTGATGTTTTTACCAGTGAAGATGACAGTATCGTAAGTGGTGACAGTGAAAACAGTTATAATGACAATGGTGGTGAGGAAACATCTAGTGATAGTAATATGGATAGTGATTCTTGGAGAATATACCAGGAATGCGATCCTTATTTCAACAAAATAAGTTTTTCGGTAGATTCTGGTTACAAGCCACCACCACGTAAGAAACCAGAGAATGAAATAGACTTTTCCAACTATTCTTTAGTGATATTTTATTAAGTGATATCGTAAAGGAAACACATAGGTATGCTAAAAATAAAATTGCACTTTGAGTCCAAGATCTGTGGAAAAATTGGAAAGAAGTCACTATAGATGAACTAAAAGCATTTCTTGGTTTTATGCTGAACATGGCAATGAAACCTCAACCATGTTTGCAGGATTATTTTAGTGAAGACTGGATAGATAAGTGCCAATTTTATAAAGATGTTTTTAATCGTGATCACTTTCAAATTTTTTGGATGCTGCATGCTTGTCCACCACCAAATGTTTTTCCTTCAGGGGAACATGCAAAAAATTCAAAAAGTGGTAGAATACCTCGATTGTAAATTTAGGGAATTCTTTGTGCCTGGGGTAAAAGTATCAATAGATGAAAGTACTGTTGGTTTCAAAGGTCGGATAATATCCAAGTGTTACAACCCAAACAAACCTACAAAATGGGGGCTTCGAATATTTGACCTTGCAGGTTCAGAAACGGTACATTGTTGCTCTAGACCCTTAATTTGGGGCACCTACTACGGCTTCATTAGCTAGCCCTGAACTTCCATTTACAGCAAGAAATGTCTTGAACCTCTGTGACAAACTACTGCAGTCCACAAATAATGCAACTGGATACCATGTTTTCACTGACAGGTTTTACACAGGGTACGAACTTGCAGTGGAACTAATGAAAATTGGATACCACATCCCAGTAGAAAAGGTCTGCCAGATCCTGTAAGGAAAAAGTCAGGCCTAAAATTGAAAAAGCATGATGTTGTTGCTTATAGGAGAAATAATTTAATAAATACACAGTTGTGGAAAGATAAAAGGCTTGTGGTAATGTTGAGCACTTGGAGCAACATAACTATGCAAAAAGTCCCAAGGAAAATAAAAGGAAATGTCATAGATGAATTATAAAAGCCGACTATAATAGTAGATTACAATAAAAGTATGGGAGGGGTAGACAAAGCAGACCACTACAACTCAAGTTACTCGTTGACTCGCAAAAGTATGAAGTGGTGGAGGAAGCTTTTCTTCTGGCTTTTGGATGTTTCTGTAGTGAACAGTTTCATACTATTCAATGAACATAAAACTCAACAACAGGAGATTAATTTCAGACACAAGCAGTTTAGAAAAATTTAATAAAACAGCTAGGCAGGCCTTTCATGAAAAATCATGAAGTATGATAAAGAAATTGTGGATTATTTAGACGATATGTCAGATGAAAGTGAATCGCTCTTTTTGCCAGAAAGTGATGTAGGATCCCAAAGTGATATTGACTATGTGCCAGAAATAACAGATAGCAAGAATGAATCCGACTTAGTGGATGAAGGATGGAAAGTCGTTGAAGAACCAGAACAACCTCATCTCTTCCAGGAAATGGTTGGTCCAAAACACGTGCCTCCATCAGATTCTCCTTCTATTGTATATTTTTACCTGTTTTTTACGGAATCCTATTTAGCTCTTTTTGTCACAAAAACAAATCGTTACGCCCAGCAGCATCTTTCAACAAACGCTGAACGACTATCACCGTTACTACAGAAATGGAAAAGTGTTACTGTGGCTGAGATGAAAGCATTCTTGGCATGTATACTGAATATGGGACTAAACAAAAAATCTACAATATCTTCTTACTGGTCTACTGTTCATTCTCAGTCAGTTCCTTGGTTTTGTGAAATGTTTTCCAAACATCGCCTTGCAATGATTTTGCGATTTTTATATCTCATGAATAAAAAGGAATATTGAATCAAATTTGGATATGTTAGAGTGCATAATGCAATATTTCATAATATATGTGCAAATCTATGACAAATGTTGAGGTTATGAAATTATATAATTTTGAAAATTATTTTCTTTTTCATAAAAACGTTTTTTGTTCAAACTTTTTTTTATAAAAATAAATATTACTTTGTCTCATATAAAACTTTTTTGCTTTAAACTGCAATTTGTTTTCAAAACCCATCAAAAATTTCGATATCCTAGACCAAAAATTAGGCTTGCAAAAAATATTTTAAAAACACTTGAAATTTTCAAAAATTAGGCGCAAGCTTTCTGGGATTAAAAAAGGCAAATGCCGTGAGAGCGAAAGGGTTAAGGACATTTGTTACATTTTGGCGCTTTATGCAAAATATACAAATGTAGTTGCTTATCTTGTGCAAGTACAAGTATATGGATAACTATTGTGTAGGAAAGCAAGGTATGTATGTGTATTTTGAACCATCCTACGATCCATTAGATTCAAAATATCCTATTTATAGTTATTGTATCTTGAGCAATTCAAAATATACATTCAGACACAATTGTTGTGTTAGGTTGGATAAAAGCTATTAACTTCTTCTAATGTTGAGAAAAATAAAACAATATGTATCTCATTAAACATGCAAAGACATACAGCATAATAATTTTTCATATACATCTTTATCAAACTTACTGCAGATTATTTTACCTTTTGGTAAATAAGTATCTCACTAGTATCAGAATGTGAGAGGTGATCTCCAGTCCTTTGTAACTTAATTTCTAATTCCTTAATCTCCTTTTCTTTCAGCTTTATAATCTCCTGAAATGTATTGACTCATAAAAACAATCATACCTTTATCAGTTGGTTTATATACATTAATTATAAGGCTACATATAATGCAAACATAGTTTTCAAAATAACATAATTACTCCTAAACATCTTGAAAGATTCACGGAAAATATAATTATAATTTTATTTAGTTTTGACACAAATAGAAGAAAAACATATATTGTTATAATTCAGATTAAAGATATATTACTGAAAGTAAAAATAGAATAGGTACCTATAAAATTATTTTATGTTCATGAAATAGTGGTGGATCAAATAAGCCACAGGCCACAGGGCAAGAAAAATTGGTGGCCCTCTCTTAGTTAATGTGAACAACAGTACCTACAACTTGTTTTTGCAAATATTTTTATGCCCTTGCATATTAGAGCCATTATCATAAGTTTATCTGCATTACTGAATTTATGATTCTCAATATCTATAATTATAAATTATAGCAGACGGAGCCCCACCAAGAGTACGAGCCATGACTCCAGCTGTCCTGGTCTTGTTCCACCACTGTCATGAAAGTGAAACATACACTACCACAGGCTGACTTCAGCACAATATTGGACGGGATTTTATGGCTGGTGTAACTGTATTTGATGGATGTTTTGACAGGCAATTTATCAAAAAAATTATCCAAATGGATTAAAATCCTTACCCAACATTGTTCCAGCTCTTGTTCTGGTTTATTGGGTTGATTATTGAGATCATACTCTAAAGATTTGATCCTGTTCATCAATTCAGTTACTTGCTTTTTCAAACTCTTGTCTTTCACTTTTAAAGCTTCATATTGCTCTGAAGTAAATGATGTAGGAAATTACTTTAAAAACACCTTTCCTTAAAACTATCATGCAGATAAGGAGCATTATTGATACAAAGGGTAAATCAATATATTTAAAAGTACATATTTCAAAATATAATCATGACTGCAATCATCTATAGCAGGGGTGGGCAACCTGTTTTTACATGGAGAGCCACACTGATAGTTGAATCCGAAGTTGTAGTAGTAGGAAAGCGATTTTCCAGTATTTATTCTTTTAAAGAGAGGAAGCGTGAACATCTATTTTGAACATATACAGCAACTGGAATTCAAGAGGTATTTATTTTTCTATTGAATTATAACAGGAAAAGCGCTATTTCCATATTTCATTCCTCAACAAAATTTATAATTATGGGTGAATCACAATGAAGATTCATTCGAAGAATTCTTAATAGCACTCAATGCACAAATGAGAGCTAAAGGCCACAAAACTATTTTTTTGTCGATAAATGTGCCGCTCATCCACGAGATACATCATTTGGCAAACATCTAAGTTGTTTTCTTCCCACCAAATTGCACCAGTCATCTCCAGCCACTAGACCTGGGAATAATTCATGCTTTTAAATGCAACTATAAACAGCAACTTATTCAGAAGGCTGTGGCACTAACAGATGGAGGAGAGCTTCAAGATGACACAAAATTCAAGCTGAATCTATTAGATGTATTACATTTCACAGCAGAAGCCTGGCACTTAATATCTTTTACCACATTGCAGAACTGCTTTAACAAATGTGGGTTTAAAATCAATTTAGACCATGAAGATATTACCATAGATAAAGATGTGCTCCTTAATGAAAACGAAAAGGATGATTTGCATCACGTGAAAACAGATGGGTAGCAATTTAAAGATTATGCGATGTGTTAATGCTTTTGAAATGAGTGAGATGAAGACTGTGGACATGGTGTTAGATGAACAGTTGGTACAGTCTGAAGAGGAGGAGATGGAAGGTGTGGAAGTCTCACCCCTACAACATTTCTGGTTGCACTCTGGGGAATAGAAGCAACAGGGAAGTGTTTGTAAGATTTGATACTACAAATGACAGTGTAATGATGATGTGCAATGAAGTTGAGAATGAATTATAAAAGTTAAAAGGAATAGAGAAAAAGAAACATGAGTATGCATGATTTTTTTAAATAATAATAAAAATAAATATTATATTTATCTTTAATGCTCTTTATTAATATTTGTTATTTACTGTTTCTCTTATGAGGCTTTTCAGTTCTAATGTCTTCTTATTTCAAATCTAGACATTAGCAATGCAAAGAATAACTGAGTTTAGAATAAAAAAAAGATTCCATTTATATTATTTTTATTGCTGTTTTCACAACATAATTGCAATAAAGGATTCCTTCAATTCCTATGACAGACAAATCATTAATAAGTTCATTGATAGTAAAAAATTCTGAATGATATCGCATACTTCTTTCTTTGAGCAATTATCATTAAGTATTCAAATAAATAATCAATAATGTAGTTTATAATTCATTTGCATTCAACAAATTAATTTCTAAAGTGCTAAATTATTACTTTTATTGTAAAATTATCACATCTAAATGATCATGTTTTACATTATGTTGCTTAGTCAATGAGACCATCAGTACACAGAAGGACATTATGGTATAAGATATTAAAAAAAATCACATATACTAAACAGTGTAACATTTTTCTTCAGAGTAAAGAGTTTTAATTTTCTTGATTTTACGTTTTCCCTGATTTTACGTTTTTTATAAATTGGTACCATCAAAAACGTAAAATCGAAATTTTCCTGTAATGATTTTACTCCAGAGCAAAAATATACATGATGATGGAGTAAATTTTTAAAACTGACTTATAAATTTAAAGTGCCATAAACCAGTTCATTATCCTAACAAGTAGTATAGCATCCCAATAATAATTCTAAAGCATTTACTAAATACGAACAGAAATTAAAAGGAAAATACAGCTTGTTCAAATACAATACCTTGCAGATTTTTATATTTTTCAGAAAGTTTTGTATGAGCTTCTTCTGCTAAAACCATTTCATTTGTGGCTAACTTAAACTTCTCTTTCAACTCTAGTAATTTGGTCTTGCATTTTGAATTCTCATCTTCTGCCATCTTATAAATGGAAAAAAAGATCAATGTGAAATTAATCATTAGTGTTACTTCGGCTTGAAATTTTGATCCACCCATAACAGTAAATAACAAAGCATTGTATTTGAAAGCCAAAAAAATTTCAAATACTCTGTTTTATACATGAATTAACATTCATTGGACGATAATTTATGCATGACATGTTATAATTATATTACTCACGTTAATATCATTCATCAATGAAGAAATCAACAGATCTTTCTCTTTTAAAGCCAAAGATAATTTCTCATCCATTTCTTTGTAGTATTTTAAGGAAACCAGACCACCATTTTTATTGATAACTGAACTTTCAATTTCTACAGAGGCAATGTCACCAACTTGTGAATCAAATGAATGCTCCTTAACCTGAATAAATATTGAGAATACCATTTAACAGCATCAACTACTTCTGAACTGAATGGAATTTATAATACATATATTGGTCATATCCCTTCAAAAACAAAAATCTTAAAATTATTTGTATTAAATTCACTAGATTAAAAACCAGTGAAAACCAGCAATATAATAAGGCCATTTTTAAAGCATTTTCTGAGAGTAATGCTATTTTTATCATTCCTCAAATGTACACATTTACAAAGTTCGACCAGATCAGGGACACAATCCTCAGATAAACTGGAAAAGTACAGTCGAAGAAAATAATGAACAAAACTTAAATGAGGAAATTTGTGCAAAACAAACCTTTTTCAGTTTCTTTTTCTCATCATGTCTGCTGCCATTTTTTATTAGAAGTGAACGCCTTACGTATGACTCTGAAAAGGTATAATTTTAAACAGATTTATTTATGCATCTATCTTTAAGATGAAATTTAAATTTGAACTGATACGAATATAATTTATTAAGTTAACCATTCACAGAAGAAAAAGAGCTAAAACGGATAGTTATGAATACATGAGAATCGACAGACATCTGCCAAAAATCTATTTAAATAAAAGCATGTAAATATAGCAAATATGTCAATATAATTCTTATTATATGAACACAAATACTAGTTACCAAAATCACTATCGATTTTTGTATGATTACATTAACCTACGCAAAATTACTTTATTAAATACATTTACCATTCTTTCTCGATCGAGATCGGACATCCAATTCATCCGCTCCTCTAAGAAGAGAACTTGGGCGGTAAGTGTTTCCATCGTTATTTTCATATTCGATCTTAAGTAAAGAAAATCTGATTATAATACATATCGTAAACGAAAATATGCGGCTAATTTTAAACATAATTTAACTTATAAAATGCGACGTAGTACATGCTACAAACTGGAACTTTTTATTTCACCAGGATACAAAAATCATTACTTGTCATTAGGCTGCATGCTGATTAGGAATTTATCGATGATAAAACGTTTGGTTTTAAAATCAATTTATATCGATATGGTACCAATAAAAGGATCTATGTCATAATTAATACTTAAATCTAAATTCTGATTAAAGTGTTTCACATTATTATCATGGAAAAGCAAATTCTAACAACTTAAAAAAAAATATTCGTAAATAACATCAAGATCATTTAAAATGAAATCGCGCTTTTACTAGGTACAATGTTAATAATGTTCTACCACTGCATGAGGATTTACGAATGTTTAAATCATATATATTTTAATAATAGATACAGCACCTTTTCCACTTCCATTGTTACAAAAAACTATTGAAAAATAAATCTACGGCATTTTGAACCTGTTGCTAAGAAACATATCGTTGCTATGTGACGCATTACGTTATTCAGAAAATGTAGATGTCGTAAGGTTGCCGGGTTGCCGGCGCTGAAATCGGTTACTTTAAAACTTATTTCGGAATATTACTGAATGTTATGATGGCAACAGTCACTTTCATTACCTATAAATTCCATCAGCTTGTTTATATTCACCTTCATGTAATATTTGAGTTAACATTAATTTAATATATTCCAATATAAGGCATTATTTACAGTTAAAATCTGTATTAGTAGCGAATTTATTTATTTATGACTAGGCTTACCAAAATTTTTATCTTACTCTCCCAGAATCCAGAACAAAAACATTCGAACATAACATGGAATATTAAAGTTTAATCTTTCAAATATGATGGCATGCAAAAAGGTGGAAGTTTCGTTGTTTCCAAATTAGAAAAAACGTCAGAAAATTAAAGAAATAACTGGAAGCCCAAGATCTACAATGGGATATATATTTTGACAATAAGTAAAGAAAGAGAATCTTTAAAAAGCCTTTCATTTTCGTGTAGGCCAAATGCTTTAGACCATGGGTGTGCAACCTTACACGTGGTGGGCTGCATTCGTAGATGTCAGTGCTTTGGCAGTTTGTATAAAAGGTCATGAGTGCCACGGCAGGACCGATAAGAATTGACATTGGAACTTTCTCAGAATATCACTTTGATTTTTTAAATGAAATGCCTTAACCACTTTTTTATGTTTGTATGGAATTTATGGCTAATCAACCTCTTGGATTATTATAGCCATTACTCCTTCCACACTGAACACACACAAGGGAGGAGTGGAACCCTGTGCCGGCAATAGCCTACTCTTTAAGAAGAGCACCAAGGGGGCCAACAGCAGACAATTTTTTTAGTGTTAAACCTTCTCCAGAATACAATTATAACTCAACTGTACAAATTTATCAGTATTAAATATCACATATATACATTTATAAAAGCTTTGCGAGATGCATAGAATGTTCTTGAGAGCCATAGATTGCACACATCCCTGCTCTAGACAAAGACGATACCTAACTGACAATAAAAGCAGTTGAAAAAAATCCTAAGTTAACTGTAAATGAATTGAGTTAATCTTTATATAAAAATCATAATAAAGACATTTCTTTAAGAAATGTAAGGCTTTATATAAATATTAAAAAACAAATTTTTTGATTTTGTTCAGAAATTGTACATGTTTTTTTTCTGTATCCACTAATCGATGGGGTACTTTAAAAAAAGCTTCAGTGGGATCAAATTTAGTTCTGTTAAAAAATTTCTAGTGTCACTAGATGACACGAACTGATGCTGTTGTAAGACTTAGAACGATGGCTGAAGCAAAGGGGGAGTAATAGGGTAAATACCCCCCCTACTTGCGCAGGATTCGTGCCTGATGCCTTTTCAAGCAGCAGGTGAGTAGCAGCCAGCGTCTGATTTATTATAAATAATTAATACATTACATTGCATTGCCATACAATGGCCGATTGTATCCGTCAATAACTACACCACCGGCACCCCCTAACAAACAGTTACTGTTATATTTTGTCCCTGAATGGTTATTGGAGTTTCTTAAATATAAGAACTGAATTTTGAATTTGAATGCGCAGCTGATTTACCTCTGTCCTACGCACAGTGGGTATCTTATATGTAGTGCAAGGAGAGGTGGCACAACGATCATTGCTTAAGTTACAACCCACTTGATCTCAGACTGGCGGATTCGAACATGGGCTATGGGGCTTCCTCCCAACGGCCCCGCAAGTTTTAGGGCAACCAAAATGGAAGCTTATATTTCTTATCGCACACATATATATGGGCAGTTGCCAGGGCCGTGCAAAAGTACTTGGGGGTCCGGATGCAAAAGGGGTTAAGGGGCCTCATTTATTTATGTTGAGACAAAAAATATTAAGTGGACCATTTATATATTAAGTATTAATTATTACAATTATTTTAATATTATTAAAATATAATTATTACAATATTGTTAAGTTTTGATAACGCGTCAAAAAAAAACAATCACCTATAATCAGGGGCGCACACAGGATTTTTATCTTGGGGGGGCTCAACCATAAGAAAATATATCCCACCGAACATATCTAATACATTACGTTTTAATTTGGGATTTAAACCTAGCGCTTCTCGGATAGAGAATAGGGGGTATTCACTAAAGGAAAAAAATGTGATTGAGATTTGCAGTTTTAAGGACCCACATATTTAATGACAAAAGAAAAAATGAAAATTTTGACATGGTTAACAATAATAAAAAGCTTGGTACAAAATTGACAGAAATACAAACTATTTTCAATTATTGATTTCATCATTCAGGAAATGCGATTGAGATTTGCAGTTTTAAGGACCCACAAATTTAATGACAAAAGAAAAAAATGAAAATTTTGACATGCTTAACAATAATGAAAATCTTTGTACAAATTTGACAAAAAATTCAAACTATTTTCAATTATTAATTATATCATTCAAGAAATGCGATTGAGATATGCAGTTTTAAGTATCCAAAAATATAAGGACAAAAGAAAAAAATGAAAATTTTGACATGGTTAACAATAATAAAAAGCTTGGTATAAATTCGACAAAAATTACAAACTATTTTTAATTATTAATTGCATCATCAATACATATTTCATTCTAGATTAAAATGTCAATTTTTCTCTTTGATTTCTGTAAATCGTTTAAAACACCATGAGGATTAATTTTAATGCCTCTATGTATATTTAAAAGCGCTAAGCCATTTAAACTGTCTTGAGACATGGCGTTTCTCAAATATGTCTTCAACCTTCGTAAAGTTGAAAATGATCTTTCACTGGTGCATGTAGTAATAGGAAGTGTGGCAAATATTTTTAGCAATAAGAAAATATTTGGAAAATTAATCTATCACACTGATTCAACGCATCTATAGCATTCTTCAGTGGGGCTATTGTAGATACCAACTTATCAAAACGTTTGTACCACATTATAAATTCTGCCTTTAAGACAAACACATTTGTTGAGAGAATATCGGTATTTTAGAATTCAACAAGCCTAAAAAAATTCTTGATTTCAGATTGTTTTTGAAGTTCTCCTTTAGGTAGTATACTGCTAAATTGAAGTAGTACGCCCTGATGTTTAGAAAATCTTTCATTCAGCTGGGTTAGCAGGTGATCTGCGAAGGGAATGAATATAAACTTTCGGTAATATTCCTCCATAGTTTCAGATGGATCATCTTCACTCTGACGGCATTTGCAGCTTATTAAGCTCTTTACTTCAAAGCCAATCGATGTGTCTTTTTCAGAAGCTTTTTGAAATATAACCCTAAATTAATTTTCTGAATTAGTCCGCATACCTTCTATTTGTTCTACAACATCACGCACATGATTAACCCAGATAAGCCTACTGTCCTACATGTACGACGGCAGTCATTTTGCTGAGTGGAGCCAGTTCAGTTACTCTCCACTAGATTTTATAGTAATTACCATTCTTGTAGGAGTGAGTTTTATGTTACATGGTAGTTTCTTTGTTCTAAACTTTGATTTGGTGAACTGAATAGCCTTTCTGATTTGAGGTTCTGACTTCTTACCAACCATGGCAAACTCTTTGTAAGTATTCTTTACTTTCTAGATAATATCATCATCATCATGAGGTGTTCTGCCTCTAGGCAGGTCCCTGGCACCAGCGTTGTCTCCACTCCTTTCTGTTCCTTGCCATTTCTTTCATTTCCTGATACCCTCCACTTTCTTTCAGGTCATCAAACATTTTTATTCTTCTACGTCCCCTTTTCCTTTCACCTTCTACTGATCCTTCCAACACCATCAATAGTAAACCTTCTCCTCTCAAGATATGCCCTAACCAGTTACTTTTCCTCCTCTGAATTGTTTCAAGTAATCTTCTCTTCTCATTCACCCTTGTTAGTATTGCTTCATTCCTTATCCTATCCGTCCACTTAACCTTCTCCATCCGCCTCCACACCCACATTTCAAATGCTCTAGTCTTTCTTTCTCTCTCCTCTTTAGCGTCCATGTTTCACACCCATAAAGCAATACACTCCAAACATAGCACTTCACAAGACGTTTCTTCAGATTTAAATCCATTTTACCACATAGTACCCGTTTTTTCCTATTAAATGTTTCTTTTGCCATTGCTATTCTTGTTCTTATTTCTTTTTCACTTCTCCAGTCTTCAGTTAGCATGCTTCCCAAATATCTATACTGTTTTACTTGCTCCACTCTTCCATCCTTTATTGACACATTCATAATCTCTCTATCCCCTATTCTCATCACCTTTGTTTTCTTTATGTTCATTTTCATTCCATATTCCATCATCCTGTCTTCTAGCTTTGTAACCATTTCCTGAATATGCCTCGTTTCATCTGCCAAAATTACCATGTCAACAGCAAACCTTATACAATTTATTATTCTACCCCCAATACTAATTCCTTTATCATTCCCTATTCCATTGTCAATCATTTCTTCAGCATATATATTGAACAGGGTTGGCGATAAGCAGCAACCTTGCCTTACTCCTCTTCCTAGATCATACCATTCGGTCTGTGCATCTTTTATCCTCATAGCTGCTTTCTGTTTCATATACAGCTCTTTAATTAACCTTCTATCTTTCCAGTCTACTTTTTTTGCTTTTATTATTTCCATCAGTTTTTCCCAGTTCACTCGGTCGAATGTCTTCTCCATATCTATGAAGCACAGACTAATTCCTTTACCCCTTTCTATATATCTCTCTCCACTCATTCTTATCAATACTATTGCATCTCTTGTACCTCTTCTCTTTCTAAATCCAAACTGTTCCTCTGCAACATTTTCTTCCATTTTGCTAATTAGTCTCCTGTTCATAACCCTAAGTAGAACCTTTGCTGCATGAGTAATTAAACTGATTGTTCTGTGTTCACTGCATTTTCTTGTTCCTTGCTTTTTCGGAATTGGAATCATAATTGTTTTGACGAAATCCTCTGGCCACATCCCCTTGTCATAGATTGCATTACACAACTTCACTATTTCTTCCAGTCCTTCCTCATTAAGACACTTAAATAATTCTTTTGGTATCTCATCTACCCCCATTGCCTTCCTATTCTTCATATCCTTTATTGCTTGTAGCACCTCTATTTTCAATATCGAAACCCCTGTTTCGTCATTATTTATTTCATCCTGCTCTTCAATACGGAGATCCTTTGGTTTTTCATTTGATTTGTACAACTCCTCCATGTATTCTCTCCATCTATTAAGGACCTCCTTATTTTTTTATGTTACGTGGTAGTTTCTTTGTTCTAAACTTTGATTTGGTGAACTGAATAGCCTTTCTGATTTGAGGTTCTGACTTCTTACCAACCATGGCAAACTCTTTGTAAGTATTCTTTACTTTCTAGATAACACAGCTAAGTAATTGCATTTACACCCTCTTTATACCCGAATACAATATAATGTTATGAAAAATTGAGATTATAACTCATTAATTACGTTTTATGGTTGCATAAACACAACCGTCCTGTATATAGGACTGTAGGATAATTCAAAGAAATACCTATACACATCAACTACATAACAACATACATATCAACATTCAGTAAAATTCACATATGTAATTATATATATTGTATATCTTTGTCATATTCATGCAATAAGGGTGTATAAATGAGAACAGCTTTAATTGTGGATATGGTTTTTGTAGGAAGCGCCACATTCGAGATGTAAAAGAACTTACTCTGGATGAACTCTTGAGCATTCTAGAGGATGAAGAAACGGATATACTTTTCCCAAATATAGACATATTCATCTCTCCTCTGGATAATGTCACTGGGGATCGCAGTGATGAAGACTCTGATGAAGAAGATGCAGATATAAACATAAACAATCTTCCTGGTAGTATTCTCCGAGCACCATCGGAGATTAGAGGAATGGAAAATCACATGCCAATGGATCTGGGATCATCAGGTTCTAGCCATCGTCAAACAAAAAAAGCTAACAAGAAGCCGCATAAGAAAAAGCAAAAGGCATGTATGACTTGGAAATCCGAGGTCCTGCAACCAAATTGGCCTGAATGGGTACATATTGAAGCAGCTTCAAATGGTATACCGCCTGTTGATTGGTTTTGCTCAATATTTGATGATGATGTGATTTGGCTGCTTGTTTCTGAGACCAAAAAGTATATCGCACCTATAAATAAGCTAGGTGATGTGACTATAGAAGAAATGAAGTGCTTCATTGGCATACTACTTTTAAGTGGTTACCTCAGTCCAGCTCAGGGGCGAATGTATTGGGAAAACTCAAGTGATACTTATAATGCTCTAGTGAGTTCTACAATGTCACGAGATCGTTTTGATTTCATATTTCGACTTTTGCACCAAAATGATGTTGAAAATCTGGACAAACAAGATAAATTCACAAAAGTTCGACCTTGGATAAGTTTACTCAATAAAAAGTTCAAATTATATGCTCCTCATGTTGAAAACCATTGCATTGATGAAGCTATGGTGCCCTATTACGGACGACATGGGTGCAAACAATTTATAAGGAATAAACCTATAAGATATGGATACAAAGTTTGGGTTGATGCAACAGACAATGGGTTTGTCATTTGGTTTGAAACATACCAGGGGGCTTCAATACCAGTAAAAGAGGAATATCTAGAATATGGCCTGGGAAGAAGTGTCATACTACAGTACTCTGATGGTTTGAGGTCTACTGAGTTCTCAGATGCTGCTTACCACTTCTTCTTTGATAATATCTTTACAAGTGTTCCACTGTTAATTGAGCTAGGTAAGCAAAAAATCAGAGCTACTGCCACCATTCGGGACAACAGGACATCAAACTGCCCCATAGAGGGTACAGCTGACATAAAGAAAAAACGAAGATGTTCTTTTGATTACCAAACAGCTGATAGGCAAGTCATCATTTGTAAGTGGAATGAAACAGCGTTGTCAATGTGGCGTCGAATACTGTATCTGTGCACCCGGTGCAAAGTGTTACTAGATATTCCAGAAAAGACAAAAGAAAATCCAAATTTCTCAGCCGCAAATGGTGTCCATGCACAATATGCACATGGGGGTAGTTGGTGGTGCCGATCAAAATATTTCTTTGTATCGCAAGGCCGTGCGAGGGAAAATGGTATTTCCCAGTAATAATGCAGTGTATTGACATGGCAGAGCAGAATGTATGGCTCTTGCATAGACTAAATGGTGGGTGGAAAATTGGATCACTTGGCAGTCAGGCGACGAATTATTACTGCACTGTTAGAGACAAATAAGCGTAAAACAAAAAGAGGACCCAGCAAACCATCTCGACTGGAACATATTGATTCCAGATATGACAGGCTATATCATCTGGCTATCCCACAAGACAGTAAAACAAGGTGCCGATGGTGTCATCAAAAGATCACAACACGCTGCAGGAAATATGATGTTGGTTTGCATGTCAAATGTTTTGTAGCATACCACCCAAAGAAATAGGTATTTTTATCAGTTACTGTTCCTTTTTCTTTTGTGTATTATACTTCTAATTATATTTTTAATAGATTATATGTCACAATAAATAGCCTAAATCATATTAAACAATGTCTAAGTTTAAAATAAAGATAAATAAAAAGTAGATTTGCAAATGTGTTGTACTTCTGTACCTTAACCTAATGTCCTACATGTAGGACGCCACTATTTATCCTTATGTTTCTGTATGAAGCCTACTGTCCTATATATAGGACACAATTTTTTTCAAAAACTAGTTTAAGAATAAAAAAATAACTGTTAAAACCGTTCACATAGGACCCCTTTGAGTACATTTGAAAGCGTTAAAATAAATTTACTCAAGAAAAAGTTTCAGGCTTATCTGGGTTAAATGCTGAATGAAGGTCACTATCAACTTTTTGCAGTAATCATCACAACGCTAATGTATAGGAAAAAAATGCCTGTGCTGTATATACTGAAATAAGAAACCCAAACTCACAAATAGAGTTTAGTAGCATTTGGACACCGGATGAAACTTCTTGGTTCTGCCAGGAACTTATTTCATCAAGAGCAAAATAAATCGCGACAAAGAGTTCAATCATTATGTTAACCATTATTATTTCAACCCATCTTGTATTAGCAAGTTGTCGTAGTTTTTTCTTATTTGATTCAGGGCAATGTTCATTAATTTTTCTCGTTAATACTTCACCTCTTTTAGGAGAATTGAAAAACTTATAAATTCGTTATACTATACGCAAGCAATTCTTTACTTTTTGCACTTTCACAGAATTTCCAATTGCTAAATTTAAACGATGTGATGCGCAGTGGATATATAGTGCAAGGGGGTACAATTTCCTTATATGTGTTTGAACTCCATTGAATTTCCCACTCATTAACGCAGCACAACCATAGCCCTGACCTCGTAAGAATTTTAAATAAATTCCTACACTTTTAACCGATTCAATTAACGTACTTGATAGTTCAAGATCTGATACTGGAACAAACTGTAACTCCCTTCTTTATCCTCATCTATGTATCGCACACACAATGAAAATTGCTCAGTAGTCGATGTATCACAGGTTTCGTCTGCAAGAATTGAGAAAAATTTTGCAGCCTTAACCTTCGCAACAATTTCCCTCAGTATTATGTCGTTGCATGCTGCCAGAATTTGATTTTGAATGTTCCAGCTGAGAAGCGTTGCATTTTTACCACAATTTTCTAGATGGTCTCTTAATTCTTGGTCGCCAGCATCAGTTCTGGAACGCAATACTGCCCGAAAGTTGCCCTAATTTTCTTCAGGCTCTTTTTCAACACAAAACTGACCATAATCTCGATGGGCTCGAAGAGGTATTACTTGTTTTCCACAAATAATTACTGTTTTAATTATAGGTTCTAATCTTTTCCTATTTCGTTTAACTTTTTGTGCCTTAGCCTTATCTTTTTGCTTATCAATAGATGTAACTTTCTGATCACGAAGGTCCTGCATTTTTGAAAAGTCAACACAAAACTGGTATGATAAGCAGTTTTTTCTTGTCAATTAAATGCTTCAATTGCGTGTTTCCAGTCAGAAAAACCATTTGAAACTCAGTATCCAGCAGCCTGTGCCTTAGACTTACCGACTTCCACTGGCGCAAAAGATGTACAGTACTTACAATAGGCACTATTTTCAGATTTAGAATAACATAACCACTGATATTTTATCAGCTATGAGTGTTGAAAACTTCGTTTTTGATTTTTGAAGATGCAGGAAGGAAAATGATAGTCTGCTTTAGGTTTCCATAGGATTCTTAGAATATCTAACTTGTCATCGTCAGACAATGGTTTACCTTTTAAAAGAGCTATATCATTTTGATTAATATTAAAGGAATTAGAAAAGGCTTCCATTGAGATGTATTTCGCTATTTTATGCACTTGGTACATTATTGCTAGTACCGCAAGACTTGTCTTCCACCTCTTCAGAGCCAGTCTCGGTCTCTGATTTTTTTCCGAAAAAGTGTAACAAATTGCGCACATTTTTCCGTTTTTCTGCCATTTCTGTTACGGGTAAAATTAAACGCAATTATTTAAAAACCAGTTTTAACAGAGTTCTTATGCACAGCAGGCAAACTGTATACGATTTCCAAGAGTCCAAATTCAATTAAAACAATTACATTTATGATTACATTTAAACCGTTGATTTATATGGAGAATACATAAATAGGATGGCTTGCCTTTCTTAACACGAAACATACTTCTATTCAATAGTAACATAAAAATAGGAAACATTCCATTTTGTGAAATAATTAACTTTACTTACCAAATGCTGTAAATTCGTCGCCGTTGAAACTTCAGGAAACTCAGGATAATAAAATGAAACACTCGAAACTTATGGTAACAAACGTTCCGAAATTAAGATTTCACTCCTCAAAAAAGAGAACTATCCGGAAGCAACAGGATATGGTGAGCAGAGCCGGTAACTTGAGATTTAATTATAAAGGTAACTTATTGTCAACTTTTAGGATATCTAACGAATTATCTTGCACTCAGAATACACAAAACAGACACACTCACTAATGCAGTTGCATTGAGGAGAGACAATATGAAACTGATGCTCAAAAATGCGTTCCTTTCTCAAGATGAGCTTTAACGTTCTTAGAAAAACCTTTCCTCGAATTTCCTCTTTGCGTCGTACGCATGTGTTCTCTCCATCTGGAAGCTATTAGGGATCCAGGCTCACTTGGCTTTACCCTTCACATGGAGGACAAAATAAGGCTGAAGTGACGACTTTCTTCAGTGCGGGGTGCCTTCCTGTCACTATTCCGTTGGTGTAGGAAACGACTATAATGAAGTTGGAAAAATGGATGCAAAAAAATGAAAAGAAGTCTTACTTCGACAAGCTGCATAGGAAAACGGCTGAATAATTACCGATGACTACATTTCCTTAATGATCAACATTGTGAAGAATTTCTCGAGAATATTATTAGAAATGTTACGAAAAACCAGCAGATTTACTTACAAATTGTACAGACATTCTGATTAATACTAAAGCCCTAGCATGTCGATTTTTTTGGGGGGCTAAAGCCCGTTAGCCCCCCCCCCCCCCCCGGGTGCGCCCCTGCTTATAATAGATATTATTAAATGTTATCATCAACTTGACACACAGAGGGTATTTACGCAAATATATTTTATGTATTTTAATATTATTATATTTTGATAAATAGTCAAAATAAACCATTTTTAAAAACATTTCAAATTCTATGCTCCCTCGATTGGGTCCCGCTAGATCGGGGGCCAATGCAACCCCCATTTTCACGGCCCTGGCTGTTGTTACCGACCTCCAGCTCGAACCGCTTCACCTAAGGTCCTGAAATTCTTCATGAATCCTCGCATAGGTTGAAAACTAACGCATAAATTTCGAAAGAACAAAATGTTTTAGTTTAAATAACAAAAATAAATTTTGGAAGTCGCAAATAACTGTTTTCCTTATAAATCGAGAAGGCATGAGCAGTGGGCAGTAGTTTTTGGCAGCCGTGCTCTAAAAATATCCGCAAAATAAAAAACAATTAAAACAAATGATTGCAGAGTCCACAACAGCCAGTGGTGATTCGAGTTTGGGGCGCACATCTAGGGCGAGGAGCCGCAAACTGTAAGGAGAGGCAGGAATGTGGCAGCAACTGAGGAAAGAAATATCAGTTAAATATTTTTTTTAATCTCCGAAATTCTAGCTAATTATTCATGATAAAATTTGTGTAATTCTCCTTAAAATTAAAACCTCATTTATCCGCAATAAAAGTCGACAAATGCTAATTTATAGCAATTGTTATATTAAATTCGAGTATTTCGTTCGCTGCCTGTTTATACATTTCAGCCGGTGACGCGTAGGGCGTTCGCGTTTCCTGGCGAGCTTTTCCTCCAAATTAATCGCTAGCCGTCTGTTCTCTGAGAAACACTTCACTCCACTTCACTTGAGGTTTCGCGCCCCGACAACGTGACGCTCCTAGCGTATTCATCGCCATATGCGAGATGACCTATCACAGTCTGCCGACCCTCGCGTTATTTGTTTGGTGACATCCATTTCTTAACACTTCGGCGTACCTTCTCCGAGGCGGCCTCAGTAAAAGCGTCCACCTAATAACTAACCGTCTGCTAGAAAAGTTTTTAAAGATGTTGTTGTTGTTGCCCAAAAAGTTGATTCGTATAGAATGGTCCGCGGATGATATAAGCACACTACACTCGACGTCAAATCTTATTTATTCCGACAGTTTGTAAGAAGATAATATTTGTAATCACGTTCACTGGGTTATGCGTTTCATGCCCTCCGGAAAAATAACGAGACAAATTAATAAACATTAAATCAAAATCATGAAATAGGTAGGTCTTGCGCTCCAAATGTGTAAAATGAAATGGAATATTATTTAATTGCGATTAGTGGAAAACAAGATAAATGCGGCGAGAGAGGAAATATAATTTTTGGTGTTAATCTAAATGATTCATATACAGAAATCACTTTGTCCAAATATTATGATTTTTTTCTACCTTAGTCCCTGGCTTTGCTTAGTCCTAACTCCGTATACCTATACGATTTTTTCTTGCAATAAAATCAGTCCCAGACTTTTTTATCTCCGCTAATACGTGCACTAAAACGAAGATTTTATACTATTATTGCTAATGCAATACAAGGAAAAACTTACAATTATTGTACTGGTTAGGTTAATTATTCTAAAATACTCGAGCTACAGATGAAGAGTATTAATAAAAGTACGCTCGTCTTTCAATTCATCAAATATTTTAAATGATTAGACGATCTCTGAGTCAAATGTTCACCTTAGTCGAAGAAATAGGTGATGATTTCTTATACCCCCTTAACTGCCTTTACCAAGTTATGCATTTGGAAATACACATTGAATTTACGAACATGATGCCTATTTATACTGTAGACTTCTCCTGAAAATGTGGTATCTTAACAAAAAATCAATATAAACGGGTTGATAATTCAACAAATAGCACTTAAAAAAACTAGTACGTATCTTAGGTAGTTTCTTTAGCCATACCAATGATATGGATGGTTTTCATGACCTTGTTGTAGATACATAAGATAAGTACATACATATATTTTTCGAATGGAATTACATTGTGATTTTAAAAAGTAACGTAGCATAAAAACGTAGGGATATTGTATCACAGACCCTATACAGTCGAGAAACAAGATTACGCTTCATCCCTCTTCCTCCTCCTCTACCCACGCAGTCATCGCCCGTTGGCGAACAATCATCTCTACGCGGCGCCAGTGAAAAACCGAAACTCGGAAGAGGGCAGAACTCTGAAGGGAGAAAACCCGCATCCAACACAAGGTTGTGTTACGAAAAATATTATTGTATTATTAGAAATGGTGCATCTTTGCGGCGCATGCGGCGAAAGTGCAAGTGGGAAGACATTCGATTTGCCGACTTGTGTTCCCTGTAGAGTATTCATAAAGACGACGGTGAAGGGTAGAAAGATTTACCGCTGTAATTTATATTCCAACTGCATCGTCGTATTTGTTCCTACTGCCGCCTTCAAAAGGCCTTCCGTTTTGGTATGAGCCTGGAAGTTTTATAAAGTCAACCGAAGAAGAGAAATCTGTAAAAGGATTGGAATTTAAGAAACGTGTACGTTTATGCTACGTCGCCAGTCAAGAGATGGATACACGCTTTCCTCCATGGGTTTCTACTCCAACCAAACCAAAACCCATGAACGTGACAGACGAGTTTCATGCTGGTGCTCCTTCAGCAAGTACCAAGTAAAGTGGCTGGGAACAAAAGTAAAACAAATGCTAAATACTTGTTTAAATTCTGTGATTTCTTTAAATATTAATCGACCAATTAATTGTAAGTTTCAGCCAAGAAGAAGAAGCTGACGATGATTACTTATCCAATTTCATAATGGATCCTGAATTATAAGATGACCTGTTTGATACTCTCTTGTGATTTTTGATATAATTTGAACTTTAGCGTTCACATTGCCATTTCAGAATATAAATGTATAAAATAAGTAAACAATTAAAATAATATAAAAATAATTTGCTTTTTTATTTACTTACTGTTACTTTTTATTATGCAGGTGTTATTCCTATAAGTTGAACTTGCGTGAGGGTCCAAATATCGTAATTACGCCCATGGGCGTCCGCAGACTAAAATTCAGTTGGGGGAAGAAATAAATAAATATTTATGATAAAATAGTTTTAATTATTTTGTTAAGTTAAATAAGAGTCTCCTTGGGGTGTTGACCATAAACATTTATTACACGTTCAACAAAATCTAAAATGGTAGAATTTGTCGCGGAAAAGTCAATGCAATTAACTTTGATAATTTTATGGTGGGAAAATCAGTATATTTATTTAATACTTCTCTCAGTGCTGCGTGGATATCTTTACGGTGTTTTGTAGAACAGGAATCAAACCACATGATGGCCTCTGTTAAAAAATAATGAAATTGATAAAAAATGTAAATTTCTTTGGTAATGTCAATAAATTCGTTCTTATTCATTAGTGTAATTTCACAAGAATGCAATTGAAATACGTAAAAAAACGTTTTTTTTTGTCAGTCTGAAAATTGGCCGGGGAACGAAGAAAGTTTTGAGTCAATGTACGGAAGTAAAATTGCACGAGGACAATATTTTTGAGCCGTATCAGTAAAATAATTTGCTTTAAGCGTTTATTTTTATATGTCCTGGTGCAAAGATTTCATTTTTCGAATAGTTTGCAAGACTTTCTGCGAGAGAAAGTATTTCGCCAAAAATCGTTTCAATACTTTCTCTTCACTTCTGAATTAATAGATGGATAAGACTCCTGCCAATTTATATTACTGAGGACGTGAAGGGCGCATAAGCAAGATCAGTTGATATCTCTCTGTATCAGTGGTCGGCAACCACTATCTAAGATGGCGCAACTTTAATTATTGGGGGCGTAAAGTAAAGAAACAATATTAAATGTGTACTTTTTTAAAAAAATGATATTTTTATATATAGAAGAGAATAACTATTAAAGAATTTATTATAAAAACATGAAAAATAAATCAATGTGAAACTTGGGACTGCATATATTCAGCAAACTTGCTATAATTTGGCACACAACTCGAGATACCTGATCATAGGCAGTTGTCTAAATTGTAATCGGTGAGTCTCGATCGGTGCTTGGATTTTAAGCGTTTCATGCTAAAAAAGATGGACTCGAAGTGTACGTTGAAGCAAAGTAAAAATATATATTTTTAGGGCACATTTTCTTAGTAATGGATAGCGATTTTCGTCAATTAAATTCCAAATTTTTCATAATTTTTATGTTGCCTTAAAATAATATCATTCTGCATATTTATTATTTCCATTTCTAAGTCCTCGGTGATAACGATATTAAAGTAAGTTCCAATAATAACAGACATAAAATTGAACTGATTAGCATAGAATGTAATTATGGGTTCTACCTCAGAAAACCGAAGAAACCTAAAATTAAATTCCTTCAAGAGAGGTTCAATGTGTTGTGAAAATGGTTCAGGGGTAACATTTTTAGCAATTGCCATCTTCAAAAGGCTTTTTCCTCTTAGCCAACAAATGCGAAATTTTAAGTGATGCAATCGTTGCTCTTTTGATTGCTGCATATCAGAAAATTTCTTTTTCCTGATCTCAGAGTTTAACGGATAACTAGTATTAAAATTTCCATCGACCGTATTAAAATGTCTTTCAACATTTCTTTTCTTTTAAAGTGCGACACAAGCATTGCATAATAAACAAACACATATTCCTTCAAATCAATAAAACAGAATTGTTCGTACCAATCACCATTGAAGTAATATGCCCTTTGCCTCTAATTATTCATAATGTGGATGAAATTTTCTACAAATGAATTAATAAACACAACACACTGAATATCGGGAAAATATCAGAAATATTGTGAACTGTTGGTCAATTTAAATTGATTTATGTTTAAGCAATAAGCTATCAGTGGCCGATATTATAAGAGACGAAGGAAAATCTCCCAAACCCTGTACTTTGTATACTAAGCGAAGAACGGAGCTCCGAAACCAACGACTCACAACAAAAACTCGAGCCAATTTATGCTACAAGACGGAGGGCAGAACTCCGAAAACAACGACTTTTGACAAGAACATGGGAGTTTCACGTGACATAGGGAAATAGTTTTCCCGTATCGAGCACCTACCTCCAAATAGCCTGAACCGGCTAACGGAGCTATAGTACACGACGGGTTGAGAACAAGGATCTCAGTTAGCCTTGCACCCGTAATATAGCGATTGAAGGCGAAAGGACACCTTCACCTAGCATGAACTAGAGGGGGAGAATTCCCTATCTTTTCATATAGTTCGTACGAGAACGTTTGTATGAATTGTCAGCACAGGCACGGCAATCACACAAACACCATGGGTTTCTATTTGTAAAGTTTAATGTCTGTGGCAGTGGCACTTGCTGTTTCATGAAAATGATTATATTTTTGAAACACTGTATTAATGAAAGAACCTTGAAATCACCTCTTCACTCTCTGACGAAAAAGTAGACAAATTTGATATCGAGCACCATTGAAATGTGCAGAATACACTAACCAAGGAGTATACTGAATACATGAGGTTATATTGCAGTTATTGGAAATATATTAATTTTTAATTCGTGTGTTTTCTACACCAGATAAGAAATAGGTTTAAAAATTTACCAAACTTTCTTTTTAAAATCAACTAGAGTGTTCCAATAGAAACGTATTTAGTTAAATACGTACGAGTATACATATATATATATTATTTTATAATTTTGATTTCATATTTGTTTATTCTTATTTCAATTATTTCGCGAGGACACGCGGAGCGTGACTCACTGACCCTTATCATACGACATTGATGCGCAGGGGAAAAGAATGATATTTACAAACTGTTGGATTAATTAAATTTCGAATTAAAGGAGTAGATTGCTTGGATGTAAGGAGAAATGACGAAGCAGTCATCAGATCAACTGCCGGTCGGCGGACTGCGCTTGAGGTCCTCCGAGATACGACAATTTGAGCGCGATAAGTGGGGTGGGGGGTCGGTGCGCGAAACCACAAATGAAACTTTCCTCAAGAAGAGATGTTGGCTTGTTTATCAAGTTGGAATGACGAGGGAAACATTTCTTTTCATTCGAGAGTAATTGACCACACACAAAAAAACAATTGCATAGCACTACACTGATCGTATCACTCCAATTTCTGCTTATAATTTACAAAAATATTAACTCACATTCAGGATTAAATTGTTTTATTAGAAAATTTTCATTGTGCAGAGAATAAAAATAACAATGATAGTATGTGTCATATACAATTATTTTAAAAAGCAGATGAACAATATTTGCTTACTTATCTGCAACGGAATGACGTAAATACAAATAACTGAAGGATATCATAGCATTGATGCACAATTACTTATTTCATCCCTTTAAAAATCTGTGAAATTAGAATGTCGAGGAAGATCCGCAATCATCTGGTTCTTTCTTTCGGTGCTGTAATCCGGAACAAGATGCCACATTCCAATCCTCGACGACAGGTTGGGTGGTTGGTGAATTCAATGGGTGGACGTATGGTTCCTCACGGCTCAAGTCGAAAATCATTAACATAGCTGCTTTCCAAATGTTTTCCTCTTGGTCTGACTTAGAATATTTTGATTCTAACAACGGCTGGAGACGCATTCCAGCCCAAAATGCCGACAAAATACGGCAGTAGGGACACAGATTTGCTTTGCTTTTGCAATCGATGACGCACTTACCGGATGCAGCGCACTCGTAAATATGTCTTTTGGTCACCGTCAATTTGATAAACATGATGCAGACACTGCACGCCATAATTCCAAGGATATATTTAGTTTTTTTGTTCCCACAAATTTCGCAACAGGGGTTCTCCATTATAAAAATCTCTCCAAGAGGGTCTTCACTACTAGATGCTGATGAAGTATTTGGAACAATCGTTTGCCTAATACTTTGGATTACCAATTGTATATTCTCCGATTTTGACTGTAACAAAATATAAAGAACACTACAGCACAGAGAGATCTCAAGTCTTTTGGCTCTGCTATCCTTTCCCTTCGATAGCTCTGTCGAAACTGACGCATAGAACAGTATGTGGACGATAATGTTATTAAGAAAGGGGGCGGGAAGACGGAGAAGATTCGGTGACTGCCCCTCTTTTTATCTCGTTGGGAGAACCTTATGCAAATAGCTTGCCGAGCAATAATCGGTTCAAGCAGCTACTCCCTTTTCATTGCTACGTAGGCGATGATTCATTTTAGTCAGCGTTAAAATAACCATCTTTCATGATATACAATTGGGTACTTTTTTGAATACTAAGACATGTATACCAATCACTAAATTAATTTCTTGAGTATATAATTTTGTCCAAATAGCCACGAAGCTTATATATTTTCAATTAACTATTAAAAATTTGTACTATATTGCAGCAAATTTTCATGAAATCCTCAAAGGCTAGTTTCGTTTAATTTTTGAGCTATGAAGGACATGTCCCCTGCGATGGATACACGTGTTGTAACTGTTTTTAGCTTTTCAGAATGAATAGTTCCTTTGGCGTGAGGGATATCATTAATGACATTTATTTCGGTAAAATAGAAATGTTGTACTTATCACAAACTCCAAAATACGATAAAAATCGAAAAAATATAACCACCATTACTCAGAAAACACTTTTTGTTAAAGTTTTTTATTCGCATTTTTGGTATTTTCTTAGGGAAGACAGCAATTATAGCAGATACCCCTGTGAAAAATGATTTAGAAGAACGAGTAATTGTGGAAAAGCAAACACCAAAAAACGTTTTTATATTCGCCTTTTTATAATGTTTTTCTGAGGAATAATTACTGTTTTTTACATAATTACTTTAGCCTGAGATAGTCGATACCAAAAGAGACGTTCAATCAAGCTATCGGTAGTATCGGCGCTTGGGAAGCAAATAATGCGGAGATTCCCTACTACTCCCTGATCGCGAGACATGACATTCTTTCCCTTTGTTTCTCACTTCCAGACCACAACCCTCCTTATCTCCCTTTAGCCGATGAGTGAGAAATACTCAGTCTGCGCTACCAAACGATGGGAGGGTTCGGAAGCCCTCCGGGTGATGCCAAATCGGGCCATTCTTATGGGGCCCTAGGAGACGCACGGCTCCATGTGGAAATTTTCAATGCAAATACAATACAATAATTGCCCGTCAAATACGACGGGTATGTGTGGATTTAGTATTAAATTTAAGGCACTTTCCATTCTTCCTCTCTTTTCTCTTTCTCCTCCTCCATTTTATCCTCCCACCCTCCCCCTCCTTCTCTGGATGAATAGACTTCCTAGTCCCAAATTTTTCGCAATCTACTCTGCACTCGTATATATTAAACGTATGTGGGCTGAGACAACAATTGATTCTCGAAGTTTAACAATGACGATCTCGAGTATAAGACATCCCCTTCTTGACAAAAGCTAATCTGGACAAGTATATACTTAACCCTTGAGCGGGCGCGCTCTTGTTTGTTACTGGCGAGCGGCGTACTTTGTCCACGGCGTAATTTTTACAAAATAACTCATGTGCTTGATGATATTATTGGTTTATTTTTATCAAAATGATGTTTTATGTTTTACAACTACAACTTATAATGATAGTTCTTGTTTAAACAAATTATATTCCAATTAAAAATATTGTTATATATCAACACACAAACCTAAACTAAAATTAACGAGGGTTGAGATCTGGGTGTTTTCCAGTCCGGGTGGAGGGGATGCGCCGACAGCGAATCAGGTAGTCCCCCCCAGGCGGGTCCTATGTTGTCAAAACTCATCGAGCCTCACTGCTTAGAGCTGTGTGTTGTTCGTTCTGTTAGCCATTGACTCTTAACGTTACCTTGTGGCTTTTATCGCCTTTTGAGCTTTCATGAAAGTGTACCTTAGGACTTCTTCTTTTTGAAATAGATTGATAATGACAAAATGATTTGGAAATTCTCAAAATTCACTTATAAATGATTATGAACAAAACAAAACAAAGAATTAATTCAATAATAGTGATGTGCTTTTATAACAAAAAAATTTTTGGGGTGTCAAGAGCATCCCGCACGATTACTGGCGGTTGAAAAATTAACGGGAGTACCGCAGGGTGAAAATTTAACGTTGTTTCTGAATGTGTGGTGACGATTTTCTGAAACTATAACATTTCTTGCATTGCCAGTTTCCGAAACTATTTGCGAATAGAGGAATACGAGTCGTTCGGACTGTACGAGAACAGCTGAGCGCTTGGGCAGCGCGGTAGGCAAAATGCAGTGGAGGGGGTGGAGTGGAAATGCGGTGAAGAGGGTGGAGTTGAAATGCCGTGTAGGGGGTGGAGTGGAAATGCAGTGGAGGGGGTGGAGTGGAATCGCGGTGGAGGGGATGGTATGGAAATGCGGTGGAGGGAGTGGAGTGGAAATGCGAAGGGGGTGGAATGGAAATGCGGTGGAGGGGGGGAATGGAAACGCGGTGGAGGGGGTGAAGTGGACATCCGGTGGAGGGGGTGGAGTGGAAATGGGTTGGTGTGGAAATGGGGTGGAGTGGAAATGCGGTGGAGGGGATGAAGTGTAAATGCGGTGGAGGGGAGGGGTGGAAATGCGGTGGAGGGGTGTAGTGGAAATGCGTTGGAGGGGGTGGAGTGGAAATGCGTTGGAAGGGGTGGAGTGGAAATGTGTTGGAGGTGTGGAGTGCAAATGCTGTGGAGGGGGAATCGGCAGAAGTCTAGGTAGCTACGCATCCTAAGCTTCGCCTCCACAAATCCCAACTCTCGTTAATTGAAATATAAGTAACAATTATAAAATTTCCATTATTAATATGAATTACACAAAGTATTACATGATTGACAAATATATGTTGCTTTAACATGTTTCTTGCAAGAAAATTTATTGGTAGAATCACATTTAATGGTTGTGTCCACATTTATTCTTCTACCGCATAGTACATATCGTCAACGCTTTTTTCTTTCCTGGTGCTTGCATATAAATTCCCTTTCCGCTGGTTCTCGATATTTTGAAAGGAGTATCTTCACATCTGACGGTAGCGAATATATTTTTGCTCTTTCAGTGAGAAAGGGCTTCATCAATGCCAATGACAATTCCTTCAAAAATTTCTTCTTGGTTGGCTCGGATTGCCATCGTTAGAAAATAAAATATTTGCGAATAATTATATCCCCGCTATATTCGTTAGCGAGAAGGATATTGCCAATGACAATACTAGCTTCAGAGTAAGTACTACACATTTGATGTACTGTGTCTACTCCACCCTTAGCCATGTTGCAGACCAATATAATTTAGTGTTTAAGGGTTACATCATAAATTTCTGTTTCATTATGCATTGTTGATATTACTATTACTGCCTTATTCTTTTTTGGCACGTTGGACGCCGAGTAATCGAACGCCATATAGTCGGTGATCTACCGTCTATGTCACTCTGCAGGCATTTCAAAGTAAAGCAAAAATTGAAACTGTAACTTAACAGATTTACATACTAAAATGACACCTACGTATAAACTAAGAATAAAGGCAAGATTAGCCTATTTCATCATAGAGTTGTTTATTCTACAATAATCAATAAACAAAATATTTGATTCTATGAGCATTTGAAAGTTCAATGGAAATTGAAACTGTAACATTACAGACATGAGTATAAACATAAAAATATAACTTATATGACAAACCATGCTGCGTACTCAGCATAAAAAAATCACTCTTTCAATCGTATATTCAATCCGCCGCGTCTGCTAGAAGGAAGGAGTAAAAGCAAATAATGACTCACACGACCAGGAGCGCGGCGTATTCAGTTCGATACGGATGACTAATGATATTATCACTCCGATTATTAAACTACTACAGATCTTTGAGGTACGAAAACTTTCGCATCTTGAAGTCAAATAAACACAGAAGGTTTACACAATATATCATAGGTGCCAGACAGAAATCAGCGTAGCCACATTGAAATTAGTAAAATTGGCGTACTTTATACACAAGCGCGCTCGCTCGAGGGTTAATAAGGAATTCCGAAGCAAACGAATTAAACAAAAATTATTAGATATTTTTTTATTTAAATCACTGAAATTTGTCACCACAATGTGCTCGACTAGTCATAAACATGGTCATTATTTCTTATTTATTTATAGCCTTGTTCGCGAAAATCTTTGAAAAAAGAAAATGAAAAATCGCGTCTTATAGTTGGGTAAATAGGGTATTTCTGCAGATTGTGCGTTGAGACCCGTCGCCCAGAACTGAGTCACGATCCGTGCTTTAAACAACGGTGTTATATTCAATGTTTACTAACTTATGGGACGCGAAGTTTCGAAAACAATTATTATAAAAATTATCTAGACAAAATTATTGCGATATTTAAAGTCCTTAAAAATGTCCATGAATGAGTATTATGAATTATACAAAATTCGAACTTGACGCAAAAATCCGCTTCTTCGAAAAGACGGTGTTTTTAAAAATAATTTTGGGACTCGGGTTTGCTGACAAAATGTTTTAAAGTATGTGAGGTGAAAAAGGTTGAGAACCGGTGTTTTTGATCAGATGGTAATTAATACTAATATTGATATTTAATAAGTCAGAGTAGACTGTTCGCATTTTTTCAGCGAATTGGGAACCGAGAATGTGCGATTTTCTCCATACACTTCCAGGATTTCTACTACGAAAATTTGTATCTCAAAACACTAAGCAGTAAAGCGCCTGATGCATTGGCAGACATACTAACACAAATCCAACACAACTTGAACAAATTAAATAAGTTTCATCCTAAAAACTATTCCAAAACCATGAAACAACTCAGAGATAAAGATTGTTTTTACATTAAGGCTGACAAGGGCCATAAAATAGTGATCATGGATAAGACACAATAATTTGACAACGTCCAAATTATGTTGAACAATGGACCTTAATTAAAATCAACCCAAATAATACTATGTAAGCCATATATCTCTTAAAATCACTATATGGCGTCCAATGGCATTAAAATGTACGCTATGCTACCTTACCCAAGTCCTATGACGTCACGCCTCCGCCGTGATCCAGTAAAAGTCTTATTACAGCCTAAACGGCTAAACTAAATCGAATGATATTTCATATTTATGGATAATATCATTCACAATAGACACTCTTAAGAGATGAATGATACTGCGCAAAAATTAGGTGAACTTTATTCTGGGATTTTTTAAATAAAATTCGATTTACTCAAAAAAGGTTATAAGGATTTTGTCTTCTAAATAAATATGTAGATTTACCGTCTTCTTTCCCGAATAGAACAATATGGTCTCTCGAGAAGAATACCACTAAGAAAAGAAGCCACAAAAACATTTAAACAACTATGTCACGTTCGATTTACTTTTATTCTCGATCCCTTTCACTGGAATCTGCCGAAGTGTCTGTTTGTGGAGATGAGTTCCTCGACATTTCCCTCACCTCCTAGACTCCTGGGGACAGTTGTCTGGAAGTATGATCACACAGAGAAGAGTGCAAAGCATGACTCCATCGATATGTCATGTGCATTTGGTGCCACTATTTGCACAGGGATTCATGTCGATCGTAATCCGCATCCTTTAGGAAAGATCGCAGGTTCATACCAACTCGGAATGCCTTCCGCAGGCGGCAATACGCGCAAACCAATCTTAAATATCTGTCCACTACACATTTTTTTTGATAAAGGCATTCGTATAATCTTCTGTAGCACACCGTTAATCTCAAGAACTCCGCGCAGGCGTGTAAAATGTAAATTCCCAGAATCGTCCTCTTTTACTTGTCACCATAAATGAGACACAAATCTGTCACTACAAACGATTATGTATTTAGGAGAGGATGTTAAAAATGTACGCCACACTTAATGATACGGAGGTTCTCTCTTCAGGCGACCGTTATCTTCTGCAGTTACGAGTGTCGCCGTTTATGAGTACTCCTTCAATACTCTTAACGTAGCCCCGGTTGAAAATTCCTAACTCATATACTAAAAGCATTTAACCACGAAGTATTGCTACATTAACTTAATATTGTTTTATGTACCATATTTTAAAAAAAATATCATCGTAATTAAACAGTCGTTACTTCCCATGATCATTTATATTTTTGTGTTTTTTCCTGCAGTTCTAAGGGGAAAAACCGAATACCGGTTTTAAACATCTTTTCAAGCGGAATGAACTGAGTTAGTCACAATCCGCTACATGCAAACGAGTATTTGGTGCATTTTAATGGAACCTATATTAAGCGCGGTGAAATTATTATGCGCTATAGACAAATGCTAAATACACTGGTCAATTAATTTCAGTTTCCTTCAATGGGTTCCAATTTGAGAAAAAATAATAAAAATAAAATAAAATTGATAATTATACTTTTTATAAATGAAGAAAGAATATTCGTAAAAAAGAAAAAGAGACTCAACAGGTTTTCCTGAGCTGTTTTTCTATCCATCGGGAGAAGAGAGTTTTTTGAGGAAGAGGGCATTTCCAGAATGTGGCTTCCAGAACATGATATCGCGGGAGCCTCATGAGATGCTTCGCATCCTGGACAGATATCGTGAACGGCGACGTTGAAGTACTCTCGTTCAAATATCTCCTCTTTAAGAGGAACACACACGACACAACCTCACTGTATTATTTCTCTAATTAAGAACAACACCGGAATGATCCATTAAATGAACTCCTTGCACAAATTTAAGACGCATATCAGCCTGCAATAGGAAAATCCTCCCTTTAGAAGGACGTCCATGCGGAATATCTCGTCCCGCTTTCAATAAATTTTACGCAAATATTTTGACGAGTTTCATTACAGGATATTGATAACACATACTGAATGTTCGAATGCCACGGATTTCAGAATATTTTACATCTCCACGTATCTCACAATCGCTCTCTTTCCTTTTGCGCACTTCTATATTAAAGGGATATTAAGGATAAAGGGTGCGGAGCCTCTGGATACCAATTACCTCGAAGATTAACGAATGGCTAGCGAAGGAGTCGGACGACTGAAGACAAATTAAAAGATACCACTCGGCGGAGGGTGAATGGCGGGAATGTACACAAAGAGCGTGTTCCACAGAACGAAAGCGATGCAACCCCAATGATGTTTGATATTATGTCTACGGCATCCATTCGGCCTTCGTTTTATGGGTTTTATATCTTAGGGGTATAGGTATACATCTTTATGTTTGTGTACGAAGGCATAGATAAATCGAGCATCAAATGGAAGATAAAAAGTTCGCGATATGAAAACGTTGGGTTGGCATAAATGGGATTGCGGAGAGAGTAGAATTTATATTCTTCGAGTTCACTGAAATTACATTTTTTAATGCTGTATTTTCTCCTAGTGGTCTTTCCACAATACATTCCCATTCGTTTTCAGAAGATTGATTTGCGTCAGCTTAATGATAGTTATATTTAAAAAATTTAGTTTCCGAAAATGATATTAACGATTAATTTAAAAATGCAGCTTCATCGAAAGATTGAGTTATAACGCCAATGATTCACGCGAAATGATCTATAAAGGGATTATTATTATTTATTTTGCAATTGTAGGTTTTTTATAACGATTACTTATCTTCAGATTTAATTCCATATTTCTGTGCATGAATAATTTATGAATTGTCATTCAATTAGATTAATAGCAATGATGAAATCACCGCGATATCATGCAGATACCTATTCGGAAATATTAACAAATATACCTTGAAGACTATATTTATTCCAAACAAACATTCAAATAATTACTACATATCTATCAACTTTAAAGCCAATCGTGCATGATCGGCGATTTTACAACATTGGAAAATTGAAAATAATCTGAATTTTTTTCTTATTCCGATAAACCAGTATTTTTGTGCTGATGCTCAACCGTTCCTTTGGCGGAATGTATTATCAAATTTATTAATACAAGCATTGTCGTAATTATTGAATTTTGACTTCAAGTAAAGTTTAATTGAACAAAGGAATAGCGAAGCCGGGTTACAGATTCGGGAGAGTAAGACATTCTCAACGAGGCATCAAAGAGAACGATTACAATGCGACAAGGAGGCGCGGGGTAAAACACTAGAGCACCTCCAGACACCAGTCATTCAGCTAACGCCCACTGGCCTTGAAGTCTTCTGTACGCTCTCAGAGCCACTTCAGATTCTTACTCTGCATACGGCTTCCTCCTCTGTTAGCAACGAAAAGGAGGACATGATTTATGTTACAACACAAATAATCATGCCTTTTGTCGTGCAAATAAAAATATATTAATAAAATATTCGCTCCCGTCAGCGTCGGTGAATTTTAATTTAATTTTCGATTAGGTACATGACGTCAGACTTATGAAAACCTTCTTATTGGCTGATTCTTATCTCCTCAATCACGGGGGAATTTGGAAACTCGCCAAATTGCCCCTCCTTTTTCTTGAACCCGCCACTGCCCAAGACACTCAGAAAATAACTGCTCCTATTAGAAACGTTCTTTCCTTTGTCTTATGTACTTAACCTGCAGCGTAAGAATAGAAGCATTTTGCCCGTAATGGGTTTAATAATGAATACAGTGGATGGCGATGGAAACAGCAAATCGATTGCCCCCGTTGCTCCTCCCATCAAATACTGATTACCTTTCCAAGGTATAATCAAATAATATTACCAGCGGCTCCATGGAAGTGTATTTGAAGTTTTCTAATTATTAATTATATGCAAAGAAATTTTTTAATTAATATTAGTAGAGGGCCCGCAGTTCTACTCCGGGTAATGTAAAAAATATATTATAATAAAAAGAGAAACGGACAGAAAAGAAGAAACAAACATCGGGGGAGAATGGAAAAATGAGGAACAAACAAATAAGAACAATGATAAAACTTTGAAGACGAACAAAAATGATAAAAGCATTAACAAACGAAGAGGAAAGAGAAAAATAATAGCCAAACAATGATTTAAAGTGTGAGAAATCATTTAGTTACAATGCCCAACAACAAATAAATATCCCCCTCATTTCCTCATTTTCTCTCCCTATACCACTCCCTCTCTACCTCTCTCCCTCTATCTCTCTCCCTCTCCTTCCCTCTCTCTCCCTCTCTATATCCCTTCCTCCCTCTCTCCTTTCCTCCCATTCTCTTCCACTCCCTCCCATTCCCTTTCTCCTATTCTCTCGTCCTTTTTCTAATTCTCTTTTCCTTCCTTTTATTTTCTTTCCGTCCCTTCCTTCCTCACATTTACTCCTTTCCTCCCATTCTCTCCCACTCCCTACCATACCATCCCCAACTCTTCAATTCTCTCGTCCTATCTCTAATTCTCTTTTCCTCATCTTATTCTCTATCCGTCCCTTCCTTCCTCCCATTCTTTCCCTTCCTCACATTCTCTCCCTCTCCCATCCCTCCATTCTCTCTTCCTTCCTCCCATTCTTCCACCATCTTTCTCTTCCTTCCCTTTGAAAACAATATAAATTAATTGACCCAACGACATGAACGATCACTACAAAGAATACACCACTTTATCCAAATACTTCGTGTTTGAGAAATAAACTAATCAGAAAATGAACGAAAAAAGCAAACAAACATATCAGAATGAACAAATCATTCAAATAAACGACCAAACAACAAAACAGATATACTAATAAAACGAAAGATCTAACCAATTAACAATGCGAAGCAAACCTATTCCAATAATTACAAACGAACCAAACCAAACCCCCATTTATAGAGGCGATACGAAAGGATAATTCTTCAATAAAAAGTATTCGTATTTTGCTTCTCTATATTACGGCAAACCTAAATCCCTATATTTGCTATAATGAAATATTTGATTAATAACAAATACAGATTTAAGCAGGAATAATAAAAATGCTTGCTTTCTGAATGAATGAAAAATTATTCTTTACTATTATTGACGATGCAGCAGCATATATGGTCCTCCTACCCCATGTTATATGTTGAATTACAATTTGGTAGCTCTACCATTATCAGCAGTAATCCGTTGATTAATCACAGGGGATACCCCACCCCACCTCTATAAGACTATAAAACATTTCATATTTATCAACTGACGGTTAATAGATGAAAAAACTGAATATACAGTGAAACCCCCTTTTAACGTTTCTCTGGGGGAATTACGTTTTGTACACTAAATCGGGATAAACACTAAATAGGTGTCAAATTCTATTACAGCAAGCAACTGTTAAATTTATTACAATGTAATTGCTTTACAACATTTCGTGTATCAATTTATTGCAAATTTGAAGCATATACCTACAGCCTTGCCTCGTGTTACAAACTTCCGTTTTACGAGATTTTCAGCAATTTCATACCTCTTTTGCGATTTATGAAGAAATTTTTCCTTCTACGAATTCGTTACGTTAGCATGAAAATCATATTTTTGAAATATCGAATACATTTTCGGTAGTACGTGTTCTATCCGCATTCCTTAAGTTCGGGAATGCTCAGTAAAGATCGTCAGATTGCATCACGCTGTTGTAATAATAAACATCATCTCAGTCTTGTTAGTACGCGCGTTGCCGTTATTTGTGAAATTCGCTTCGCTGAGTGGTGAATATATTTTTTTAATCAAGATATATTATTGTGAATCATGGCTCCTAAACGTGCCAGCATTTCAGGTATTGCAAGTGTTGAAGTGGAAAAAGAGAGAAGGGCTTTAAGTGTAGCCCACACACTAAATATTATTCAAATATTGGAGAAAGGCGAGCGGTCGGAGGACATATGCGCCACATTTAACTTAACGTAGGCTAACATAGGCTTGGATACCATAGGCTAATACCGCTAATTAATACAGTAAGTCATCATAGGTTATAATGACTAAGAATGTCATTTGAATACATTAATATTTCATTATTAATGATTTTCTCAATTTGGTATCGTTCTGTATTGTTTTTAAGTGAACGAAGGGATATTATTTTTATTTTGACCTTCGGAACCAATTAAACCTTTTACATAGGAAGTAATGGGAAACTCATTTTTGTTTTACGAGTTTTGCCTACCGAACAGTTTTCGTGGAACGAATTAACTTCGTAAGACGAAGGAAGGTTGTATACGGATGGTTTATACCAGCCTCCATCCCGAACCGCTTGACATAAGGTGCTGAAATTCTTTATGAATCCTCGCAAAGGTTCAAAATTAACGAGAAAATTCTAAAAACCAAAAGATGTTTTAGTTTATTTATCAAAAATAAATTTTGGAATTCGCAAATAACCTTTTTCTTTATAAATCGAGAATGGTTAAACGTGAGTCGCATATGGTATGCGAGGAGTAGTTTTTGGGATCCCTGCTCTAAATATATACGGAAAATCAAAAACATATAAATCAAATTATAGCAAGATCCACAACAGCTTGTGTTGACACAAGTGTGAGGAGCGCGAGGAAAGGCTTAGGGGCACCCAGTGAAGTAAGTAAGATCCGTTAGATATTCTTTTTTTCTCTAAATTACTAGCTAAATATTCATAGTAAAATTTGTGTCGTCCACCTTCAAAAAAACCCTCTGCCGACAAATGCTAACTTAAAGAAATTGATACATTAAATTCGAGTATTTCGCTTGCTGCCACTCGGTATATTTCAGATAGTAACGCGTTTCCTGGCGAGCTTTTCCACCAAATCAATGGCTCGCCTGTTCTCTGAAAAACATTTCACTCGAGTTTTCGCCCCCCGACAACTTGACGCTCTTAGAGCATTCATCGCCATATGCGAGATGACCTCTCACACAGTCTGCCGACCCTGGCGTTATTTGTTTGGTGCCTCTTTATCTTTCCATTTCTTAACACATCGGTTTACCGTTTCCTAGGCGGTCTCAGTAAAAGCGCCCACTCTATAACTAACCGTCAGCTAGAGATGTTTTTAAAGATGTTGTAGCCCAAATAGTTGATTCGTAAATGTTTGCTCGCGGATGATATTAGCGCACTGCACACGACGTCATATCTTACTTAATCCAACAGTTTGTGAGTAGATAATACGCATTTGTAATCACGTTCACTGGTTTCTGAGTTTTATGCCCTAGAGAAAAATGAAGACAAAATATTAATAAATATTAAACCAAAATCACGAAATAGTTGGATCTTGTGCTCCAAATATGTAAAATGGAATGGAATATTATTTAATTGTGATTAGTGGAAGACAAGAGAAATGCCGCAAGAGAGGAAATATAATTTTTGGTGTTAATATAAATAAATCCAATACATAAATAACTTAATCAAATAATTATTATTTGCTTCGTCCCAACTCTATAAAACTAAACGAATTTTTTTCTTGTAATAAAATCATTCCCAGACCTTTTTTATATCCTCTAATACGTGATCTAAAACGAAAATTTTACACTATTATTGCTAAGGAAAACGGGTTGATAATTCAACGAATAGCATTTGAAAAAATTAGTACATATCTTAGGTAGTTGCTTCATCCATACCAATGTTTTGTATGGTTTTCTTGACCTTGTTGTAGATACATAAGATAAGTACATACATATATTTTTCGAATGCAATTGCATTGTGAGTTTAAAAGTAACGTAGCATAAAAACGTACGGATATTGTATCACAAACCCGATACGGTCGAGAAAAAAGATTACCCTTCATCCCTCCTCCTCCTCCTCTAACCACGCAGCCATCGCCCGCTGGCGAACAATCATCTCTACGCGGCGCTAGTGTATACCGAATCCCGAAAAAGGGTACAACTCTCAAGGGAGAACATTCACATCCAACGCAGTGTTGCGTTACGAAATATATTATTACATTATTTGAAATGGTACATCTTTGTGGCGTATGCGGCGAAAGTGCAAGTGGCAAGATATTCTATTTGCCGACTTGTGTTCCCTGTAGATTATTCATAAGGACGACGGTGATGGGCAGAAAATTTTACCGCTGTCATTTATATTCCACCTGCATGGTCGAGAAGTGTTTCAGGCGTATTTGTTCGCACTGCCGCCTTATGAAGGCCTTCCGTTTTGGTATGAGCCTGGAAGTTTTATAAAGTCAACCGAAGAAGAGAAATCTGTAAAAGGATTAGAATTTAAGAAACGTGTACGTTTATGCTACGTCGCCAGTCAAGAGATGGAAAGACGCTTTCCTTGGTGGGATTCAACTCCAACCAAACAGAAACCCATGAACGTGACAGAACAGTTTCCTGTTGGTGGTCCTTCAGCGAGTAACAGGTAAAGTGGCATTGTAACAAAAGTAAATCAAATGCTAAATGGTTGATTAAATTTTGTGATTTCTTAACATATTGAGTGAGAAAGTCATTCGCCAAAAATCGTTTCAATACTTTCTCTGCACTTCTGATTTATATTAATTAGATTTTGAATGTGCTTACGCACTATTAACAAATCTATTTGAAATGACTAAAGATTGAGTTACCGTTTCCAACATTGTAGAATATCTCCTGATTGTTTCAATTGATATTATAAAAACTGGATTTCTGTATGTAAAGGAACGTTTTAATGCTGTCTGCCGTGTCTTAGAATCACCGATTTCAAAAGGATTTTGAACTTCGTCGGCTATTTTAACAAACTTATCAATAAACATTTGAATATTTTTGTGTTTTCATGCACTAAGAATTTCACAAAACGTAGGAATATTTGATAATTTAGCCCTCTTATATGAAGTTTACGGAAAAAAATTAATAATGGCCTTAATAGTAGCAGCCTTTTTACGGATTTCATTAAAGCCATTCAAGTCATGCAATACGAGGTTTTGACGATGGGAGGAACATTGGTCAAACATTGCTTTCGGGTGCAAAGTTCTAATTTTTGCTTGCTCACCCTCCTCTTTTCCCGACATTGCAGAACATTCGTCATCTCCCATCTGCCTACTGCCAGGTCTTAGAATTACCGGTTTCAAAAGGATTATGAACTTCGTCGGCTATTTTAACAAAGTTATCAATGAACATTTGAATATTTTTGTGTTTTCATAAAATTAATTTCACACAACACAGGAATATTTGCTAATTTAGCCCTCTTATATGAAGTTTACAGAAATAATTAATAATGGCCTTAATTGTAACAACTGTATTCCGGATTTCACTGAAGCCATTTAAGTCATGCACTACGAGGTTTTGACGATGGGAGGAACAAACATTGCTTTCGGGTGCAAAGTTCTAATTTTTCATGCTCCCATACCCACTAAATATTCCATTTTCTATTTAAATTGACAGCACGCCTTTAATATCTCTCTGAATATTTAATCTGCACTGCGATCTGATAATGGAAGAAACTCAAGAAATTCTTCGGGAATAAGAGTTTTTCCAGTGATGCACTCGAAAAATCTAACCCATTGTGATAAATATTCTATTTTCTTAATATTAGTCGTTTCATCAGAGAAAATGGAAAAAATTTGGAAGCATTTACTGCAGGAAATCTATCATCACTTGAATGACACTCACAGATTTCTATTATTTTATTGTAAATTTTCACAGATGTGTATTTACCGTTTGTATTGCAAGTTACTAAATATTTATTTTTAATTTAGTCACCTTCCTCAATTCGAAAGTCTAACACGGTTTAAAAATTTCCTGAATTGTTAGTTTTACCTCGTAATAAAATATCATTTCTACCACACAAAACATTACTTGACACTATTTTTCTCTATTGCATGGTCAGTTGATTCGTTTCACAGCATTTGTATCGGAGAACTTTCTCTTTCTTTATTGGAATAAAATGATTGGTTACTATTTTTAAAGTTTTACGTCTGTGGCAGTGGCACTTGCAGTTTTATGAAAATATTTATATATTTGAAACACTGTATTAATAAAAGAACCTTGAAATCTTCTCTTAACTCTGACGAAAAAGCATACAAATTTGTTATAGAGCACAATTGAAACGTGCAGAATACTATAACCAAGGAGAATACTGAGTGTGCCATGGATGACGAAAACCTCGACTATTTAAACTATTATGATTAAAGTCATTAGCATTTGGTTAAGATTTTTCATTTTAATTCACATTTCTGAAATTCTGAGAGGTATTTATTTCAGATTTCTCTATCTAATCAATTCCTGGATTCAATTTCGTATTCTTTAAAAATAATTTGTAATAAAATTGAGGTTTTATTGCTGTTATTGGTAAAATAATTATTTTTATTTCGTGTGTTTATTACACCAGATAAGTAATGCTTTTAAAAAATTACCATTCCGAACGAGGTAAGTGATTGACCGTAGGTCACGGGGATGCAAAACAAGTAAAAAGAATACAATCATACTGACATACAACTTATTGTTAGGTGTCACTCGCAAACGTTACTTCGATACAAAACATACATGAATTCTTTAATACAATTAGTTAACAATAATAACTGTACATATTTTTATCAGATATATATAGATTTTCACTGTAAGCTGTGTAATTGCTCTTGAAAGACCGAGTCCAATAATGCAAAAATCGGAGATCAACAATGTCAGTTACCGTAGCAACCTCTTCATGAAATGTCGAAAATGACGAAGCAGTCATCAGATCAACCTCGCGACGACGGACTGAGAGGTCCTCTCCGGAGGAGTCAGTGCGCGAAACCACAAATAAAACTTTCCTCAAGAAAAGATGTAGGCTTTTTTATCAAATTAGGAAGACGAGGGAAACATTACTTTTCATTCGAGTTTAACTGACCACACACAAAAAAGCAATTGCATAGCACTACACTGATCGTATCACTTCAATTTCTGTTTACCACAATGATGCGCAGGGGAAAAGAATGATATTTACAAAATGTTGGATTCATTGAATTTCGAATTAAAGAAGTAGATTGCTTAGAGATAAAGAGAAATGGCAAAGCAGTCATCAGATCAACTGCGTGTCGGCGGACTGCGCGAGAGGTCCTCCGAGATACGACAATTTAAGCGCGATAAGTGGGGTAGGGAGTCGGTGCGGGAAACCACAAATGAAACATTCATGAAGAAGAGATGTAGGCTTGTTTATCAAATTTGAAAGACGAGGAAAACATTTTTTTTCGAATTTAACTGACCACACATAAAAAAAGCAATTGCATAGCACTTCACTGATCGTATCTCTCTAATTTCTGTTTATAATTTAAAAAAATATTAACTCACATTCAGGATGAAATTGTTTAATAGAAATTTTACATTGTGCTCATAACCATGGAAGAAGCATTCCTCCATTTAACACAATAAATTGTAATACAATCATATCCTTCACATCACAAATTGGTATAGGTCTATCGGCATATTGAACTATTAAATTTTCTAAATGTTCTTGAATAATTTCGTTAAAAGATTACATTATAATTTCATCGATGTTTTGATGCTAAATTTCTAGTATGCACCACTACAAATAAATCTGAAAGACTGCAAAAAGTCCAGGATTAGCACGTGCCTCTTCAACTTCACTTATGTATTATGCGAAATTCGAATCACAGAAATCAGATACCATTTTAACTTGAACATATTTCAGAATTTTAATACATATTGGGCATTACGACTTTTTGGCAAAAAATGATTTTGATAAGAACTGCAATTAATTTCAGATTTATCTTATTATTCACTGTCACTCACTATAATTCCCTAAAGAAACAACAAGTAATACGCACACTACTGCAGAGTCGATCTTTTACACACAATATTGCAGAGTTGATCTTTTGCGCACACAATTGCAGAGTTGATCTTTTACATACACAGATGCAGAGTTGATCTATCACACACATTGAAGTTGAATAGGCGAATTATAACGAAACAGTTGATTTACTCACTGATATCTATGCACATGCCTCCATTTTATGACAGAGAAATATCAAATAACAATGATTATATATATGATATACAATTTTTTAAACAAGCAGATGAAAAAAATTTGTTTCCTTAGCTGCTACGGAATGACGACCATTCGAGTATTACAACATTAAAGACAAATAACCGAAAGATATGATATCATTGATACACAATAACTCCTCCTTTTTCAAATCTATGAAATTACAATGACATGTAAGATCCGCCATCCTCTGATTTTGTCTGCCGATACTGGACTCCGGAACACGATGTCACATTGGAATCCTCGAAGACAGGTGGGATGGTTGATGGATTCAACGGGGGGAAGTTTGGTTCCTTCTTATCACTACTTAAGTCGCGAATCATCACCATCTCTGCTTTCCACTGGTTTTCATCTAAGTCTGACTTCGAATATGTAGACTCTATGAACGGCTGGAGTTTCAATCCAGCACTAAACGCTTGTAAAAGGCGACAATTGGAACACTCATACTTGCGTTTTCAATCGATGACGCATTTACCGGAAGAAGCGCATTTGTACATCAATCTTTTGTATATCGTTATTCGGAGAAACCAGACGCACGCACTGCACGCCTTAATTTAAGGATAGATTTTGTTTCTTTGTCTCCGCAAATACCGCAACGGGGTTTCTCCATTATAAAAATCTCTCCAAAAGGTTCTTCACTACGAGATGCCGATAAAGTATCTGGAACAATCGTTTGCCTACTACTTTTAATTACCAATTTTATATCCTCCGATTTTGACTGTAACGAAATATAAAGAACACCACAGCACAGAGAGATCTCAAGTATTTTGGCTCTGCTATCCTTTCCCTTCGGTAGCTCTTTCAAAACTGACGCATAGATCAGCAAGTGGACGAAAATGTAATTAAGAGGGAGGGCGGGAAGACGGAGAAGGATCGGTGACTCTTTATCTGGTAGAGAGAAACTTATGAATATAGCTTGCCGAGCAATAATCGGTTTAAGTAGTAACGCCCTTTTCATTTCTACTTAGGCGATGACTCAATTTAAGTCAGGGATTAAATTAACATTAATTAATTAAGGAAACCCTCCCTAGCAACAAGCGTCCCCGCTTGTAGGGAGGGGTAGGTGCCTCTTTGTAACAAGGGGCTAAAGAAGAGAAAAGTGTAAATAACCTTAGTCTCGCATTTGTAGCAAAGCTGGCAATGCGATTAAGCCAACCGCCAGGAGGTTGGAGTTCATAGCTGTTCGGTTTAAGCAATGACGCCCTTTTCATTGCTACGTAGGCGATGACTCATTTTAAGTCAGCGTTAAAATCACCATCATACATGATACACAATTGTGTACTTTATTGAAAAATAAGCCATGTATACTATCCACTTTATTCATTTCTTGAGTGTATAATTTTGTCAATATTGCCACGAAGCTTATATATTCCCAATCAACTATTAAAAATTGGTATTATATTGCAAATAATTTTCATGAAATCCTTACGGGCTAGTTTCGTTTAATTTATGATATGTGAAGGACATGACCCATGAGATGTATACACGTATTGTAACTTTTTTCATCTTTTCAGAATAAATCGTTTATAGTTTCTTCGACGTGAGTGATATATCACTCATGACATATTTCGATTGAATAAAATTGTGGTAACTCCAAAACACGATAAAAATCGGAAAAATTAACCACCATTAGCCGGAAAAAACTTTTTGTTTAAATTTTTTATATTAGTTTTTTATAATGTTTTTCCTAAGGATTATGAAGAATATATACTTTTTTACATAATTTCTCTAGCCTGAGATGGACGATACCAAGAGAGACGTTCCCAGCTACTCCCTGATCGTAAGACATGAAATTCTTACACATCGTTCCTCACTCCCAGGCGACACCCTCCTTATCTCCCTTTAGCCGATGAGTGTGAAATACTCAGTCAGCGGTAGTAAACGATGTGAGCGGATCGGATGCCCTCCGGGTGATGTCAAATCGGGAGATTCATACGGTGCCTAAGGAGACACACGGCGCCACGGGAAGCTTTTCAATACAGCCATCCCTCGAATAACGACGTTTCGCGGTTAGGACGCCATAATATTGTGACCCTTTTTCGCACTTAGGACATACCTACTTCGCAGTTTCGACGCTGGAGAATAACTTCGCACCTATTATTTCCGATAAAAACTCACTACCAGGGGGCAATTCTAAACAGCAGCAAAAAAACCCAGCGTGATTTTCCCAAATATTCCTCATATAAGGGATGCTTATATATCGACACTTGAAAAACACAAAGGTATGGGAAAAAGTAGTAAACACTTCAAGAGGTCGGTGACGCATGGAGACCTCAGCTAGAAATTGGAATGTAAGGCCTAGGAACATCACGCGACCACCACTCGTCATAAGAGGTGATTTATATAAAACAAGATTTAAAGTGATTGTGCTCGTATTTCGTTTTTCGACTTTCTTTCGTCGGACGTCTCTCTTGAATTTATCGCTTTCCACCATTTGTAGTGCAAATTGGTAATAGGTCTGCTACGATAACTCAGAGGTAGAATATTCGCTCGGCAAGTGGAAGACCAGGGTTCAATTCCCAGTCATAGCACACATTTTTCTCGTTTAAAAATTATTCCCAGGTAATACGTCTGCTATATATATTTTTACTTTTTCCTTATACGTAGTCTTGGGGAGAGTATTGTATTCATGAAAAATTCGACTTCGATATTTCAACCGAAATACATGTTTTGAGGTTCCCTGAACACGTTTTGACCATTTTCTCGATGATTTCTGTGTGTGTGTGTGATAGCTTTTTGTGGGTGCTCGAACTCAAAAACTATTAAACAGGTCAACGCGAAATTTTATAATAAACATTATCTACTATAAAAGTCCGAAGGCCTGATTACTTTTCGTAAAATTCGGCCAAACGGAAGTAAGTGTTTACTCTTGTCACATCCATTATTTTAAAATATTAGCTTTAATATTTGATAAATGCTAAAATGTATTGGAATAAACGTAGAAAATTTAATTGTCTACATCCTTTTTTGAAACATATTTCCATATAATGCATTGTTTAAGAGATATATTATATTTTTAGCTGCCACCACTACGCCACCTACTGACGATTATTGTTAACAATTGACGCTTAGTTACGTATTAGTAACGCTCCTTTTTCTTTTCTTAATTGTAGCAGTTTTGTTTCAGATTCGTAAACTAATTATATTGGTCTACACACTGGATTACGTTTTCCCATGCTATCTTATGGGAGATATTCCGGGGTATCTGGAGTCGAACTCAGGACAGTGTATGTAAAAACAACAATAATTCCTAATAGATATTGCAACCGTCAAGCATCACTGAAAATTTCATTTTTCTAGCCTACGGGCAAGTGCCCAAAATGAATTTACAAATAATGGAGCAATGCTTTTCTTATGGGAAAAAAGGCATCTTTCGGAATGTTGGAGTCAAACTCATGTCACTTATGTGAGAAGTCTCATTTTATCTGTAGGTTTTTCCATCATATCTACAAAAACTAAAATTTTCAGCTCTCTAGTTAGTAGTTTGGGCTGGACATTAGTGTCCTCCTCTTATATCCTCCTCCTTTGTAAGAAACGTCTATGTATGATAATGATAGGAGGATACTGATGTTTAGGCACTTCCAGATAAGCTGGAGATTCAATTTTTTTTTCTAAGATAGGTTTTTGTGGGAAACCGACCAGAAGAAACGAAATTCTTGAAAAAGTCTAACAATGCGGACGCAAAAAACTCGCAATGGTTTAAACAAATTTTTAAGGTTTATGTATTTTTGCATGTTCAACGGAGTTGAAATTATATTTATAAGTAGATTTTGTAATAAAAACGAAATAGGAATTATACAAATTTTGATATTTTAATTTATTAGGCAGTTAAAAATTCTTAAATTTTAAACAAATAGATAACAGTTAAGGTAGTACGGGATGAGCTAGGAAGCTGAAATTATAATATTATTATCAAAAAGAACAGTGCATTTGAACAAATAAACATTTCAATCTCTCCATATATATTGCGGCGGCCGTTAAAAAGGTTAAAATTGAAACAATTAGACAAATATTATTTTACATCTAGAAGTACTACAATTTCAAATTTTGGCTCAAATATGTAGCATTAGTACCCCATAATGGAGAAAGTGTAAAAATTTTAAAATTTCAACATTTGGGGATTGTTTAAAGCTATTATTTTTATATGTGGGAAAAACGAAAATCGCAGCGGACGTGAAATCTTTAGAAATAAAAGAATATTTTTAATGATGAAATGTGTCTGAAAAATGAATGTTTTTTTCAAGGTGAGATGAAATGCTTGCAGTATGCAAGCACCAACTACTAGTATGTTATATCCTCCTCCTCTGTAAGGAACGTCCATATATAATGATAACATATAGGAGGATACTAATGTTTAGGCACTTCCAGATGTGCTGGAGATTCGAAATTTTTTCTTAGGTAAGATTTTTTGCATAACCGACTAGAAAAACGAAAATCTTCAAAATGTGCAACATAGCGGCCGCTAATACTAGTAGAAGGTGCTTGCATACTGCAAGCATTTCATCTCACTTTGAAAAATCATTAATATTTTAGACTTATATTTCATCATTAATGATACTCGATTAATTCTAAAGATTTCACCTCCGCAGCGATTTTCGTTTTTCCCACGTAAAAACAATAGTTTAAAACAATCCCCAAATATTGAGATTTAAACATTTTACACTTTCTCCATTATGAGGTACCAATGCTACACATTTGAGCCAAATTATAAAGTTGAAGCACTTCTAGAAGTAAAATAATATTTTTCTATGTGTTTAAAATTTAAACATTTTTTACGGTTGCCGCAATATATATATGGAGAGATTGAAATGTTTATTTGTGCAAATGAATTCTGTAAATAATTTGAAAATTGCAGCTTCCTAGCTCATCCCGTAGTACATAAAAAATTATTAAAATTTAATTTTCAAATGAGGTTAAAACAACTCCTAAAATTTACCATTTTAAAATTTTCGATTTTTATAGTTGGTTTTGTGAAAAGTTCTATAATCTTGCAAAATTTCAGCTTCCTAAACCTATTAGATTGGTCTACACACTGGATTACGTTTTCCCATGCTAACTTATGGGAGATACTTTAAGCAGAAGTGACAATAATTCCTAATAGATATTTTGGCAGTCTAGCAACACTGAGAATTTCATTTTTCAAGCTTACCGGTAAGTGCCCATTATTAATTTACAAAAATGCCGCAAGGCGTTTCTCAGGGGAAAAAAAGCAACTATCGGAATTTTTGGAGTCGAACTCATGTCACTTAGGTAAAAATTTTCATTTTACTTGTAGGTTTCTCCATCATATCCACAAAAACTTAAACTTTCAGCTCTGTAGCTCTTGTAGTTTGGGTCGGACATTAGTATCCTCCTATATGTTACATATCATTATATATCGACGACTTTTACAGAGGAGGATATAACATACTAGTAGAAGGTGCTTGTATACTGTAAGCATTTCATCTCACCTTGAAAAAACTTTAATTTTAACGCAGACATTACATCATTACAAATAGTCTTTTAATTCTAAATATTTCACCTCCGCAGCGATTTTCGTTTTTCCCACATGTAAAAATAATAGTTTAAAACAATTCCCAATGTTGCAATTTTAATTTTTTTACACTTTCTTCATTATAAGGTTCTAATGCTACACATTTTAGCCAAATTTTAAAGTTGTAGCACTTCTAGAAGTAATATAATATTTTTCTAATTGTTTAAATTTAAATAATTTTTAACGGCCGCCGCAATTCATATATGGTAAAATTGAAATGTCAATTTGTGCAAATTTACTATACTGTAAATAATTTGAAAATTTCAGCTTCCTAGCTCATCCCATAGTACCTAAACAGCTATATATTTTTTTAAATTTTAAGAATTTTTAACTGCCGAACAAATAATATTATTGAAATTTGTATAATCCCTATTTTTTTTATTCTACTTGTAAAAAAAATTCAACTCCGTGGCACATTTGGAAATACATAAACATTGAAAATTTGTTTAAATAATTGCGAAGTTTTAGCGGCCGCATTGTTGCACTTTTTCCAGAATTTTCTTTTTTCTAGTCGGTTTTGCACAAAATCCTACCTAAGAAAATTATTTCGATCCTCCAGCTCATCTGTAAGTGCCTAAACATTAGTATCCTCCTGTTATATGTCCTCCTCCTCTGTAAGGAACGTCTATATATAATGATAACATACTAGTAGTTGGTGCTTGCATACTGCAAGCATTTCACCTCACCTTGAAAAAACATTCATTTTTCAGACAGACATTTCATTATTACAAATAGTCTTTTAATTCTAAATATTTCACCTCAGCAGCGATTTTCGTTTTCCCCACATGTAAAAATATTAGTATAAAACAATCCCCAAAAACAAAGCTTTCCACTCTTCTCTGTGTGATCATACTCCCACACAGCCGTTCCCAGGAGACTAGGAGTCGATAGAAATGTCGAAGAACTCATCTCCCAAAAGAGACACCTCGGCAGGTTTCAGTGAAAGGGATCAAGAATAAAGGCAAATCGAACGTGATATAGTTGTTTAATAGTTTTTGTGACTTCTTTTCTTGATAGTATTCTTCTTGACCGACCATATAGTTCTATTTGGGAAAGAACACGGTAAATCGACATATTTTTCTAAAAGACAAAATATCTATAGCCGACGTCCAAGCATCCTGTCTAGTAAATCATGTATTAAAAAAATTAAAATAGGAATACATGTTTTTTTAGTAAGAACTGTTTCCTGTGATATCTAATATGGCCTGAGAATCTCGAGCCCATTTTTCTCTTCATCATCAGTTATTTCTTATGGCGTATGAAGATATTTTTATCCACTGTTCGATAATAAAAAGCCGTTTATATTGCACATGCCTTATTCTAATTATTCTGAATAAAGTCTTACATCCCAAAATATATGTAAATGTGTATTTTATTTTACGTAGTAAGCATCACAGTAAAAGTACTAATGATTATTTCGTCCTGTGTTACTCATAAACAATATTATGTTTTAAAGCCACATAAATATAAAGAGTCAGTTATGATCACATTTCGAAAAATGCCAACTTTGAAATAGCTAAATATACGTTGTTCGTATATTTTACTCTACGAATAATTGTTATGTATGTATTGTATTCGCTATTTTGTTTAGCTGAACTTTTAACTACGATTCAAGAAAGCACCATAAAGTAACGTAATATACTGAAACAGATAATAGAGGAATGTTTTTGTCATTATTGAAACGCATCTTTATATAAAGAAATTTTATGACTAGGTCTTCGAGATGAAAGGCTTTCAATTATATTGTATGTAACATGAGAGCTTGAAGAAAATTTTAGATCCTTACCAATTCTTTATTGCCAATTTTTAATTGCCCTACATTATACAGTCGCTCATGCATCTTATTAAGGATGTTGGTACGTACGTTAATGGTATATTTATTTGTACCAATGTAGCTACTAAACGAATGTCAGGATTATAGAATACTCTTTTTAAGTCTACATGCAGCTTACATTATTGTCTGTATTCTGACAAGAACGTTAGAATGTCGTTGACAGTTTGTGGTGAAAAATCAAAGTATCATCGACAAAAAAGTTCATGTTCCTGTAAAACTCCGTCTCTAAGGAATGCCACTTTTACGGAAATACCGTTTAAAGTAAGGTTTGAAGGAGTCTAAAACGTTCGATGATGCGCTAGTTGCTGTAAATAACTCTAATCTAGTTACGGGGTTCATACAATAACTATCCGTCGTAGAAAACACCATCCCCTTATTGATTATAAAGCAAAAATATTTAATATTAGCAACTATTCAGGTACGTATCTTTGAAATTTCGACATGATTTGATGGTCTTCAAATCTATCATCACTTTATATAATTGTGCATATAGAGCTTTTTAAGAAAATTAAATGAAACCGTAGGATATAATGTCCATTTCCTTATCTTTCAAAAAATCCGCATTTAATGAGTTAACTTGGTTCCGTATGAAAAGGATTTTGCTCCCCTTCATTGCGTAGCATTTTTACCGATTTCTGGAACATATGTGTATCTTCTGAGGATTTTTTATCTTAGGTGACATTTATTTCATTTGATACACAATCATTTCCATGCTTCAGTTTTTTCATAACAATTGCAGCAAATGATCAATATAATCATAATAATAATAAAGTACTATTACACAATATAATTATATGTAAAATATATAATATTTACAAAACCGTATGTGCTATTATATACATTGATCATGAATATACACTATTTTCTGCTACAAATAGGAAAAATAAGATGGCAAGATCAGAATTAAAAGAGTTTTAGTAGCATTTACATATCTAGAGAGAAATAGACATAGCTACAGAAGACGGGACTCATAAAGCACAACTTCAACATCGCTACCTGAACTCACGTGAGAACACTTGAGCTACTCGGGTGATAGCGTATAGGGTGAAACCATTAGGAATTCTCCGTCACTGTTCTTTTATCTTTTTTTTAGGTTTTCGTAAACTGAAGTAGTTTGTCGTTATTTTCACCTCAAATCCTCCGTCTCACCTTCCGGACTGCTCTCTGCAGTATCCGTCACACTCGCGTCCCCGCTCATCTTCTCTCCAAAGCTAGGCCGTTCGCCCTCCAACGGCGCAATAGGCCTCCGTTCACGTTTTCGGTTGATATAATTTACATGGGATATGTTTGAATCTATGCTTGAAAATGAACAAGTTTGTAGTCTGGTTGTTACACGCGAAGAACATCCTTCCGTTTCCGCTGCGTAACCCACTGCCGATGATGTCGCTGATTGTGAAGAATGAGCTCCAGAACACGACGGCATATCAGCATAATTACCGCGAACTGGAATTCCTTCAATTACTTGAGGGATATCCGGCATATTCAACCGGTGAGCAATTGGCTCGCCAAATTTCTTGCTAAGCCTTTGTAATGTTATTAAATATTCTTTCCACCGTCTCCCGTATATTTCACTGAAAGCGTAGGTACTGTTAAGAATCGGCTTGATGTTCAAACCATTCCTAATGCTATTGTTTTATGCAATACGAGCGATTATTACTATTCGCAGGAATTATACTGCGTCTCCCTATGCATTCACACGGATAGGAACGCCTCTTTAATACAGTATCTCCACAAATGTTACAAATGGCACATTCCATTACGTCCGCTATCTCAAAGATACACCAAATTTTAAAGAGATCACAACTGTCTCGCCTCCACGTTCCTCATTCCTCGACACTTTAGACCCGACTGTAATAAAACAATTTATATTTTTTATATTTTTCTGATGTTATGCGACATTTAACTTCTGAAATGAGGTTTTTCACTACAATGTGAAGGCTATAACTTAAAATATATAAATATCACAAGAGATCGTGAAACAGGTTAGCCGTTAATTCCGCGTCTAAAATGACATCATCTTATGCTCCATCTTGGCTGAAAGGGACATAATGATTGCTAGATTGGAATATCACTTCCTATGTAAAGAATTCGCAAAAAATAAAACAACTATTTTGCTTTTGATTTACTTTTTTTCCTAACCATATTACCTGGTACTTTCTGAAGGGCTTGCAGCTCGTCTGTCTGGTTCATGGGTTCTGGGTTTGTTGCAGTTATATACCACGGCGGAAAGCGTTTATCAATCTCTTTACTGGCGACGTAGCATAAACGTACTCCTTCTTTAAATTCCAAGGTTTCATCTGGCATGTCGTATCAAGGCTGGGCAAAATTCAAGAGAAAGCATTCGAAAAAAATAATTACTTATTTTACGTATCTCCAACAAAGTCATGAAAACCATACATAAAATTAGTAAGGTTAATGGAGCTACTTAAAATATGTACTAATTTTTTCAAATACTATTGTTGACTTATCAATGTTTATTTTGATTTTTGTTAAGAAACCGCGATTTCATGATAAACAACAACAATTTCATTGACTATGGTGAATATGCAAACTGAGAGAGCGTCTCATCTTTTATCTAAAATTTTTTTTGAATTTAAAGACGTATTACTCTTTATCTCTAGTTCGAGTATTTTAGAATAATTATCGTAACATGAACAATAATTATGACTATTTCCATATATTGGATTCGTAGTTTTGGATAATATTATAAAGTTTTCGTTTAAGAGCACATGTTAGCGAACTTAAAGGTCTGCTTTTATAGTATGAAAATAAAATTTCGAAAAGTTATATGGAGTTTTGATCAAGAATACCTACTGACTTAGGTAGGAAAAATCTTCTGGCGTAAATAAATACTTTTGGCAAAGTTTCAGTAACCCATCAGAAGATGCTAAATTTTAAAATTAATATATATAATAAAAATACTGTAGTATGTGATGGATCTCACTAAAGTTAGTTCCGCTGGCATGCGTTGTTGAAAATCTCCTAACATTAGGTCATGACCCCAATGATATTGCTATAAATAATGGAAATTTTTCGCAATCTTGAGATAATGTATTCTATTGGTCTCAATTTTTGACAAAATGAACAATTTATTTCACATTAAAAACGCAAACGAGGAAAGTGTAATTTTCTTATTAAATGGTAAACTTTCAAGGGGGAAAATGCAGCAAGAATGTATTGTAATTTAGTGGAATACATGAATATCGATGCAAGAAGCATCCTGGCACCTAAATTATCCAAATCAGATAATAATACACGAAGGATATTAAAGAAATTTTTCGAGAATAATAAAAATATAATATTCATATAGGAAAAGTCTTCATTTTTGAACGTTATTTTTTAATTTGAAAACAGGAAGGTCTTGTGAGCAAATGGCGGAAGCGGAATTTCTGATGCATTTTTCGGATAAAATGGTTTCTGCATTGGTATCATTAAGGTTAACACCCAAAAGTATATTATCACTCTCGCCGCATTCCTCGTCTACCACTTATAACAATTAAATAATACTCCATTTCATATTACATTTTGTAGGACGAAAACTATTTCGTGGCTCTGATTTAATATTTATTAATACATATCTCTTCATTTTTCTCGAGTGCATGAAGCGCATAACTCAGTGAACGTGATTGCAAATATGATCTACTTACAAACAGTCGTAATAGCTAAGATTTGACGTCGACTCTAGTGTGCTATATATCATTCGCGGACCACTCTTTACGAAACCACTATTTGGGCGACAGCAACAACATCTTTAAAACTTATCTTGCAGACAATTTTTTACTTGACACTTTACCGAGGTTGCCTTGGAGACAGTACGCCCATGGGTTATTAAATGGAGGGATCATGAGTCACCAAACAAATAATGCCAGGTCGACAGACTGTGTAAGAGGTAGGGTTGCCAAGTATTTAAATCACAAATTGGGACATTTATATTAAATCAAATCCTTTTGAAATATATTGTCGGGACAATTCTATGAAATAAAATTCAAGGCATAAGTAGGTATACCATTAACCAAATGAAAACGATTCATTTATTCATAAATACGTTTACATCAATAAAAAATCAAACACACGTTTTAGAATTGATATCAAAATTAAATTAATTACAAATATTTTAGGATTTTTTTGGCTTCATCTAATATTTTCTTACCAACTTCTGTATCTAGATATAATAGAAAATCCTTACCCCTCCCCTAAAAATTGGTTTAATCATAAGTTCATCTTCTAAATTGAATAATAATAGATTGTTCTGACTTTTCTCCATGCAACAGCCGTCAAACTAAATATTCTTTTACTCGCTGCATTATTTGGTAATGATAAAGCATAGCTGACCACTTTAAACATTTGATTAACATTTATATTTAAATACAAAAAATCAACACATTATCTTCGATTGTTTTTTATTTAAACATTATTATCTTATGTATTTCGGTTACAATTTTGAGCGTTGAACAATATATATTAAAAAGTGGGACATTCAACAGTTATGTCGGGACGCGGGAAACACGATAAGAAGTCGGAACAAACCCGCGAAAATCGGGACGCCTGGCAACCCTAATTAGAGGTCATCTCGCATGCGGCGAAAAATGCGCTATGAGCGTCACGTCGTCGGAGCATGAAACCTCAATTGAAGTGTTTCCCAGAGAATAGACAGGGTGCTATTAATTTAGAGGAAATTCTCGCCAGGAAACGCAAACGCCCGACTCGTTAATAGCTGATATACGCTCACATGCACTTTCTCGAATACCACTTTCCCGAATATCATATTGCTGAATTAACATTTTGTTGAAATTATATCCCGAATATTTCAACTTCCCGAAAATAATTTTTAGGAAAATAATTTTTCCGAAAATTATATTCGACGCGGAAATGATTTTGAAATTGAAATTTATTGGCAAAAATTTATAAAATATTGTAACACAATTAAGTGCAAAAGCAATAATGAAAATAAATTTCATTTTTTGGCATCCTTTACAAAAAGTAAAATAAGAACAACTTATGGTGAAGTCGTGTCCGTTCGTCCGTCCGCATGTTTCATCTCCGAAACTACTCGTCGGTTATTCATGGAATTTTGTAAATTTGTAAATTTCGGGTGATACCCGAAAAACCCGAAATTATTAGTTATTTATACAATTTATTTTAGATTTTTTCATAGAATTTCTATTCTTTCGATGCTTGTATGCACCGCAGCACTTGAATGCGGTCCAAGATGTTCGCGATCAGTGATCTTGTTTCTCTTTGTCAACAATTTATTCGTAAGCTCACTTTGTAACAGAATTTAATCTCCTTGGTTTGATCGCGCCACGAATAGTCAAGAACGCGCCTTAGCTTGTCGCTGTTAGATCTTTTATAGGATAAGGAAATAAGAGCCCAAGTGTTTGTTAGTTCAAAACACTACGATCGAAAAATTATTTCACTAATATCTGGTGTGTTTTCAAAGGATACCTGTGCAGCCTGCAAGGTGATTCTCTCCACCTGAGAGCTATGCTCCTTCAGGTGGAGAAGATCAACTTGCAGGATATCACACTCTCAACCATATTTCATATATAGTAAAATGTTTTGATTGCTGATAACACTTTTAAATTTTTATTTTAAAATCACTTGAAACGAATTACAAAATAATAAAACCCGAAAACTACCCGAGATTAAACATTTTTAAACCCTGGAAAAATCTGTAACTTATTAAGACTCGATTTTAACCCGAATGAAAAGAAAAATAATAAAACCCGATGTTTACCCTTCGAATGAAATTATTTTTGACTTTTTATTTCGGTAGAGAATATAATATGGAAAAAATGGCTCGCTTACCGTACCATTCTATCTTTAACCGTTCGTTTCATTTTTTATCGGGATATTCTTAAAATGAGGCTGGAAGGGAAGAGCTAACAGCTCGTTAAGGAAGGGAAGTAATGGAGGGGAGATGATGCACGAGTAACCTTTTTCGAAGGAACGTGCTGTGATTTTCAAGCGGTGGTGGGAAGAACGACAAATAACGACCCTTTTATTGCCTGATTGGCTGGTTGGCGCCTAAATTTCCACGGAGATTGTTAGCATGTCGTCCGCCAGTTGTGTTAGCTTTCGACATCAATAATCGCCTTATATTGAAAGAGGCGAGTGTTCAGTGTCGTAAAAGTATGATGGCGTTGGTGGCCAAATGCCAAGGGCTCAAAGTAACGGGGGGAGGGGCATCGTAGGGTATTCAAATGCTGAGGAAGCAAAACCGGAATAGTATATGTTACGAGGAAGAAAAACCGAGACATATTTATTTTTACTTATTTGCAGTAGTTATGTACACTTTAATATTAGGTAAAAGAATTTTGCGTGATTTCAGCGTAATATTTTTATAATAATAGTTAATTTTTTCCAAGTCAACCTCGCCTTCTACCAACAATTTGAGTAGCATTGCGAAAAGTGATCCGGGTAACATACATATTTAACAAGGGTACAGCGAATTCATCATAAACCTGTTGTTTTTATCTCTTCTGCAAATCATACAAAAATTCGTAATTGTATAGTGAACTCCATAGGCTACACACCTCCTGATATTCTGTAGCTATTTTTTCATAGTACTGAGTATCTAGTTGTATCGGCGTCTGAAGTTTATTTCGGAAAACAATATACTTTGAGGAGATGAACCTGCTTTTTTCTTCTTTAAATAATGGAAATAGTTTCTCTGATCAGTGGTTAGTAACATCGATACAAATTAACCCTATTGAGATCCTTTAAAACCTCGTTGACCGTATAAGTGGTCAACACAGTTTTGGTTAGTATAGTCGTTTTCATTGACGCATTAGAATATTTTTGCTATCATTGAGTCATGAAATAGAAAACTGACAAGATTTAACTGGGCGCGTCTAAAAATTTTCTCTAACGGGGCTCGCGATGCACTGAGTGCGTCATGGCAGTTTGTAGAAACCGAGGCTGTAAGTAATAATAAATGGATAAATTCATTCTGTTTTCCTTTCTTCAATATTTAAATGTATTTAATTATTTATAATTCTCATTGTCAAAATTATCGTTTATATTTATATACGAGCCAAATTTGCATGATAATATTTAGGAAAATATGACATAATAATACTAAAAATTTATTGCTACACAATATTATAATAAGCGTCATTTTAGGGCAAACGTTGTATCAATAGACGAAATAATGCCCAAAAAATAACGTTATTAAAATATTTAAACTTTTATTGACAAATTGTTATGCGTATAGGAGACTGAGGCTAGTTGGCAACAGGGGTAAAATGGCACATGGCAAATAAATCCTTTATTCGGCGGCAAATAGCAATAAAAGGCGGAAAGAAGTTCCGTATGGACTTGGCAACGGTGTCATAAGAGTTTCGTAAGTCATCAGGCGGTCGTGCACGTGTAGATTCAATTTTTCTAAAGTTTTGCTTGTTAAGTTAGTATTTTAGTTCTTACAACTAGTTCACTATTTAACAAGTGATAGATATATCTAAAAGCATCTATATCGGTCTCAGTGCTTATTCTTTTAGATTCGTTTAGGGGGTAAATACGTTTCCATACCTTTTCTCAAACCACTTTTATGAAGGTTAGAAGCTGAAAAATGGCGTTTGGGCTAGTTGGCACATTGACAATGGGGCATCTAGGCACACCGTCAGCGTCTTTTTATGATATAAACTACTTTTTTAGTAAGATTTTGTAATTAATTTCAATTCATGTATTCGTCTTTAATAACGAGTAATAATTAAATATCCAGATTTACCAGAGATAAATGCGGACGTACAAAAGGAAAACCGAGCGATTTCAATCATCGGAGGATATTATACTCAGAGCAGTCAAAGCCGTAAAAATTTATGGGAAATTATTAGGAGCACCGCAAAGGAGTTCGACATTCCATATTGTTCTCTGGCCAGATATTGTAGCAACACTACTCGAGAAGATTTGCAAGATCAACAAAACACATCATTGGATGGTGTTGGATACAAAATAATCCTACAGGTAAATAAAATTACAACTTCTCTTGTGGCAACAATACCAAAATTTCTTACATTAAAGACCATTATCAATTATCAGATGTCATTTATTAGCAATTATCAGATGAACAAATAAGGTATCCATGTCATGTTCTGATTTTCACGGATGAGCAAGAAAATCACTTCGGTTAATACATAGTAAAGGCAGCGTACATTTACTATGGAAGGTCGCTAAAAGAAGAGCACTTGCAGGAATTGCTGGTGAGATCAATCCTTCGGGATGGACGAAGAAAAATAATTTCCTAAAGTTTGCTGATCACTTAGTTGTCCACACGAAATGTTTCCAAGAAAGGCATGTTCGATTGCTGCTTGACAATCATGATTCACATTTGTCTATTGAGGCTTTGAATTTTTTTCGAGGTATCGGAGTAACTGTCCTGTCATTTCCTCTCCATTGCAGCCATAAGCTTTAATCATTAGACAGAAGTGACTATGGACCTTTAAAAAAGTTTATTAATAGTCCTTGTGGATTGTGGATGACTAATCACCCTGGACAGACATTCCGGAAATAGGTTACATACCCTTACCTAATGCTGCAACACCAAATAACATATTATCAGGTTTTAGAGTGACAGGGATTCTCCAATTTAACAGACACATTTTGACGAAAGTTAGTTTTTAGGTGCTTACGTTACTGACAGGCCTCCAACAAGTGAAAGTGAAATTTCCAACCAGAACAGACCATTGATTGATGAATACCGGAAAATTTCGATCACTCAAGAAGATAGTGTGCCGGGTCCCTCAAAGGATCAAACTAATGATCAAACCGAAGAGTGTGTCCCTCAGGTTTAAATCTTAATTTAAAATTAAAAGGAACAGTCCCCCAAGAACTTGCTATTGAACTGTCAGCAAAAGAGGTGAGGCCATTTCTGAAGGCCTGTCCTAGGAAAAACTTTTTTAATAAACGAAAATGAAAGACAGCAATTATAACAGATACACCTATGAAAAATGATTTAGAAGAACGAAATAAAATGAGAAATTGTGGAAAAGCAAACACCAAAAAACGTTTGTTTTCAACTGAAAAGTTAAAAAAAAGCGCGCAAAAAAGCAGAGATGTTTGAATCAACGAATCAGTAGAAGAGTTTTGTCGTTTGTCTGGAGCCATATTCAAATAGCCAACCGAGATAAAAATGGATCCAATATGGCGGTTGTAAAATGTGGGCACACGAAGAATGCATTGATGGGAAGTTGTTTTACTTATGTCACAATTGTTTGTCAGGTAAAACTAATACAAATCGTTTAGCAGTATTTCATATTTTCTTTAATTTTATCTTTATGTTTTCACTACTTGTTTAAATCAGTTTAATTTAACTATAGACTTGTGTTGGCATGAGTATATGTAAAGGTACCGTAGTTTTGTGCTACTAAAATATAAGTAATATTCTGTATATTCTGTATATTCTGTATACTTTATGATTTTCATATACTATTATGTAAATTTGTAATACATTGAAATGTTGTCAATAATTTCATGACGTGCATATTAAATGTTGTGTATGAGTTAATTTCAAGAAAAAATACTGAAAAATACGTGTTGTATTTGGTTAATTACCTGCTTTTTAAAATTGAATTTTGAATAACGTGTCAATATGCCCCCATATATGTGCCTACATGCCCCGTCAAATGGGTAAGTTGTCACATGAGCAAAGGATATCCTAATGAGTATCTACGCCATTATATATTAAATTGAGGCCTAGATTGAATCATTAATATAGAGTTAATAGCCCAATCTTCAAACTGAAATGCTTAGATATCCAATTTGTTCATTAGTAAAAATTACAAAAATCAAAATCTGAAAAGTGTGTCAATTAGCCGCCCACCCTATATAGCGCAGTAGAAGCGACGCACACAACTTCGAGTCTACTTTTTCCTTAATAACAATAGCTAAAAGTTAAATAGATGTTAAATTTATTAGCTAAATGGTTGCAAACAACTTGTTCGACTACTCAGGTAATACTGATAAGTTACATAAATGTATAATGTATAAGAAGTAAAATTTACAATTTGCCATCATTTCAAAATGCGTTAGCGCACAGACTGCGCCCACTTAAGGCCTAAATGACTGGTGATGCCCTATTAGATGATAGGCATTGTTAGTTCGGCTATAGTTACATTGTTAAGATCAGTTAAATTTTCCTTGACAAAGACCATAATTGATATTGAGGTACATGCCAGAATTTTTTTTGTGAATGCTTTCTAGAATTTATGTGACCTTGTAATTCCGCTTTCCTTTCGCCATGTCTTAATTTGGGGAAGCATGAGCATGTCTTGCATTCGTCCTATGTTTCGTGTATTTGTTTTAATATTAAACTCCATTCTTTCTGGTAGTCATCTTTGAAGACAAATTTGCGTTTCTGTTGGAGCTAGAGGTTAATTAAAATGAATGGGCTAAAATTGATTAGATAATGAAAACGCCATGTTTGCCCAATATTTTCAAAACCAACACTTTATCAGTTGATTTCTGATGAATACGAGTATTATCGTAAGAGCCAAAGATGTTGCAAATAAACTTTATAAAAATAAGTGTAATTTGATTAGTTTTCAATTTTAAAACGCTACAATTTGTTTGGGACGTAAAAAATAAGATTTGTCTGTAGAATTTCTGAAGCAATAAAAAATAAATTGGCAGTTGAAAAATAAAATAGCAGTAAATAAATAAACTGGCAGTATTCAAGCAGCAGTAAAGAATTTACAATGTGGACATGAAATTTTGTCTAAGATTCTGTATAAGTCACCCATGGCGATTTTCGTTCTTCTTATGTTGCGAAATGTTTGCATGGAGGAACATTTTGCTCGTCCTCACCGAGTTGCGTAAGTTGGTTGAAGTGTTTTTCGATCCTCATCATAGGAGCATTTTGTTTTGGGCAATTATTGCATGGTGGAACATTTTGCTCGTCCTCACCGGGTTGGATAATTTGGTTGAAGTTTTTTTCCTTCCTCCTCATAGGAGCATTTGATATTTTACTAACATTTTCTTTACTGTCATGTTGCATTAAAATACTGCTAGATTTCGCTAAAAATACCAATTTCTCTTTCTCTCTGCGATAAATCTTCCTTTCGATAATTGGATTTTTGGATCCATTTATTTTACATAATGACATCAACACAAAAAACAGGGACAACTGTGCGAACCGAAAACATTTTTTCGGTTACACCGGGACATTATACAGAATACCGGAAGAAATCCCGGAAGTCCGGGACGTCTGGATACAAAACCAATGGGAGCTCTCGAATTTTTCTGAATATTGAAAAAAATAAATTTTTTTAGCGATCTCTGATTTTTATCGTATCTGAGTGACTTCTCAGTTGAGCATTAATGTTGGAGAACCCAGGACACTGTAATCAAAAATAACAATAACCCATAATAGATATTGCGCCCGTATAGCAACACGGAAAATTTCAATTTTCTAGCTCACGGAAAGTGCACAAAAATAATTTACAAATATGGCCCAATGCTTTTCTTATGGGAAAAAACGCAAATTTCGGAATTTTTGGAGTCGAACTTATGTCACTTAGGTAAAAAGTCTCGTTTTATCTGTAAATTTCTCTATGATATCTACAAAAGCTAAAACATTCAGCTCTCTAGCTTATGTAGTTTGGGCTGGACATAAGTATCCTCCTATCATTATATATCGACGACTCTTACAGAAGAGGAGGATATAACATACTAGTAGTTGGTGCTTGCATACTGCAAGCATTTCATATCACCTTCAAAAAACATTAATTTTTCAGACAGACATTTCATAATTACAAATATTCTTTTAAATCTAATGATTTGACCTCCGCAACGATTTTCGTTTTTCCAACAAGTAAAAATAATAGTTAAAAACAATCCCAAAATGCTGCTATTTTAAACAATTTACACTTTCTTCATTATGGGGGACAAATGTTACACATATTACCCTAATTTTAAAGTTTTAGCACTTATAGAAGTAAAATAAATATTTTCTAATTGTTTAAAAACAAATAATTTTTAACAGCCGCCGTTAATCATACACGGTAAAATTGAAATGTTTATTTGTAAAAATTCATTACTTTGCAAATAATTTGAAAATTTCACCTTCCTAGCTTATCCCGTAGTACCTAAACAGTGATCTAATTGTTTAAAATTGAAAAATTTTTATTGCCAAACAAATTGAAATATCAAAATTTGTATAATCCCTTTTTAGTTTAATAAAAATTCTACCTATAAAAAAATCGTAGTCCGTAGCACATTTGGAAATACATAAACCTTGAAAATTTGTTTAAACAATTGCGAATTTTTAGCGGCTGCGTTCTAGCACTTTTCAAGATTTTCGTATTTTCTAGTCGGTTTTACATAAAATCCTACCTACGAAAAAAATTTCGAATCTCCAGCTCATCTGTAATGCCTAAACATAAGTATCCTCCTTTCATTATATGTAGACGTTCTTTACAGAGGAGGAGAAGGATGAAACTTACTAGTAGTTTGTGCTTGCATACTGCAAGCATTTCATATCATCTTGAAAAAACATTCATTTTTCAGACAGACATTTTATCATTACAAATATTCTTTCAATTCTAAAGATTTCTACTCCGCAGCGATTTTCGTTTTCCCACATGTAAAAATAATAGTTTTAAAAAATCCCAAATGTAGCAATTTTAAAGTTTTACACTTTCTCCATTATGGGGTACTAATCCTACATATTTTAGCCAAATTTTAAAGTTGTAGCACTTCTAGAAGTAAAATAATATTTTTCTAATTGTTTAAAATTAAATAATTTTTAACGTCCGCCACATTTCATATATGGTTAAATTGAAATGTTTATTTTTGCAAATTAACTACTCTGTAAATAATTTGAAAATTTCAGCTTCCTAGCTCATCCCGTAGTATCTAAACTGTTATCCATTTTTTTAAACTTTAAGAATTTTTAACTGCCAAACAAATTAAAATATCAAAATTTGTATAATCCTTATTTCGTTTTTATAAGAATTCAACTAATAAAATAAATATTAGCTCCGTAGCACATTCGAAAATGCTTAAACCCTGAAATTTTTAAACAATTGCAAATTTTTAGCGGCAGCATTGTTGCACTTTTTCATGATTTTCTTTTTTCTTGTCGATTTTGAACAAACTCCTACCTAAAAAAAAATTTCGAATCTCCAGGACATCTGTAAGTGCCTAAACATTAGTATCGTCCTATATGTTATATATCTTTACTGCAAGCTTTTCATTTCACTTTGAAAAAACATTCATTTTTCAGGCAGACATTTGAACATTACAAATAGTCGTTTAATTCTAAATTTTTGACCTCCGCAGCGATTTTCGTTTTTCCCACATGTAAAAAGAATAGTGTAAAACAATCCCCAAATGTTGTAATTTTAAACATTTTACACTTTCTCCATTGTGGAGTGCTAATGCTACACATATTAGCATAATTTTTAAGTTATAGCACTTCTAGAAGTAATATAATATTTTTCTATTTGTTTAAATTTAAATAATTTCTAACGGCCGCCGAAATTCATATATGGTAAAATTGAAATGTTTATTTGTGCAAATTGTCTACTCTGTAAATAATTTGAAAATTTCAGCTTCCTAGCTCATCACGTAGTACCTAAACATTTATCTATTTTTTTAAAATTTAAGAATTTTTAACTGCCAAACAAATTAAAATATCAATATTTGTATAATGCTTGTTTCGTTTTTTAGAAAATTCTACTCATAAAAAAAATTTCAACTCCGTAGCACATATGGAAATACATAAAAGTCGAAAATTTGTTTAAACAATTGCGAATTTGTAGCGGCCGCATTGTTGCACTTTTTCATGATTTTCGTATTTCTAGTCGGTTTTGCACAAAATCCTACATAAGAAAAAAATTTCCAATCTCCAGCTCAACTGGAAGTGCCTAAACATTAGTATCCTCCTGTTATCATTCTATATAGACGTTCCTTACAAAGGAGGAGGAGGATATAACATACTAGTAGAAGGTGCTTGCATACTGCAAGCATTTCATCTCACCTTGTAAAAACAGTAATATTTCAGACAGACGTTTCATCATTACAAATATTCTTTTAATTTTAAAGATTTCACCTCCACAGCGATTTCCGTTTTTCCCACATGTAAAATTAATAGATTAAAACAATTCCCAAATGTTGCAATTTTAAACATTTTTCACTTTCTTCATTATAAAGTACTAATGCTACACATTTTAGCCAAATTTTAAAGTTGTAGCAATTCTATAAATAGAATAATATTTTTCTAATTGTTTAAATTTAAATAATTTTTAACGGCCGCCGCAATACATATATGGTAAAATCGAAATGTTTATTTGTGTAAATTTACTACACTGTAAAAAATTCGAAAATTTCAGCTTCCTAGCTCATCCCGTAGTACCTAAACAGTAATCTATATATTTAAATTTTAAGAATTTTTAACTGCCGAACAAATAAAAATAGCAATATTTGTATAATACCTATTACATTTTTTTAGGCATTCTACTCATAAAAAAATTTCAACTACGTAGTATATGCGGAAATAGATAAACCATGAAAATTTGTTTAAACAATTGCGAATATTTTGCGACCGCACTTTTTGATGATTTTCGTTTTATGTTATATCCTCCTCTGTAACGAACGTCTATATAGAATGATATATAACATATAGGAGGATACTAATGTTTAGGCACTTGCAGATGAGCTAGAAATTCGAAATTTTTTTCATAGGTAGGATTTTTTGCAAAACTGACTAGAAAAAACGAAAATCATGAAATAGTTCAACAAAGCCGCCGCTAAAAATTCGCAATTGTTTAAACAAATTTTCAGGGTTTAGGCATTTTCGAATGTGCTACGGAGTAGAATTTTTTTTTGTAAGTGGAATTCTTAAAAAAACGAAATAGGGATTATATAAATTTTGATATTTTAATTTGTTTGGCAGTAAAAATTCTTAAAGTTTAAAGAATTTGATAACTGTTTAGGTACTACGGGATGAGCTAGGAAGCTGAAAATTTCAAATTATTTACAGAGTAGTGAATTTGCACAAATAAACATTTCAATTTCACCATATATGAATTGCTGTGGCCGTTAAAAATTATTTAAATTTAAACAATTAGAAAAATATTATTTTACCTATATAAATACTACAACTTTAAAATTTGCCTAAAATGTGTAGCATTAGTACCTTACAATGAAGAAAGTGTATAATTTTTAAAATTGCAACATTTGGGGATTGTTTTAAACTATTATATTTACATGTGGGAAAAACGGAAATCGCTGCAGAGGTGAAATCTTTAGAATTGTAAGAATATTTGTAATGATGAAATGTCTGTCTGAAAAATGAATGTTTTTTCAAGGTGAGATGAAATGTTTGCAATATGCAAGCACCTTCCACTAGTATGTTATATCCTCCTCCTCCTCCTCTGTAAGAAACGTCTATATAGAATGATAACATATAGGAGGATACTAATGTCCAGCCCAAACTACAAGAGCTAGAGAGCTGAAAGATTTAGATGTTGTAGATATTATGAAGAAACCTTCCGATAAAATAAGACTTCTCATCTTAGTGGCATGAGTTCGACTCCAGAAATTCCTAAATTTGCGTTTTTTACCATAAGAAAAGCATTGCGGCATATTTGTAAATTAATTATGGGCACTTGCCGATAAGCTAGAAAAATGAAATTTTCATTGTTGCTAGATGGCCACAATATCTATTTGGACTTATTGTCACTTTTGCTTACAGTGTCTTGGGTTCGACTCCAGAGACCTCAGAATATCTCCCATAAGTTAGCATGGGAAAACGCAATCCAGTGTGTAGACCAATCTAATAAGTTTAGGATGCTGAAATTTCGTAAGTTTATAGAACTTTTCTCATAACCAACTACAAAATCAAAAATTTTAAAATTGTAAATTTTAGGGGTTGTTTTAACCCCATTTGAACATTAAGGTTTAATAATTTTTTAGGTACTACGAGATGAGCTAGGAAGCTGCAATTTTCAAATTATTTACAGAACAGTGCATTTGCACAAATAAACATTTCAATCGTTCCATATATATATATATATATATATATATATATATATATATATATATTGCAGCACCCGTTGAAAATGTTTAAATCTTAAACAATTAGAAAAATATTATTTTACTTTTAAAAGTGCTACTACTTTAAAATTTGGCTCAAATGTGTAGCATTAGTACCTTATAATGAAAATAGTGTAAATTTTTTAAAGTTGCGACATTTGGGGATTGTTTTAAACTATTATTTTACATGTAAGAAAAACGGAAATCGCTGCGGAGAATTGAAAGAATATTTGAAATAATGAAATTCCTGTCTGAAAAATAATGTTTTTTCAAGCACCAACTACTAGTATATAATGATAACCAATAACATATAACATATGGGAAGATACAAATGTTTAGGCACTTCCAGATGTGCTGGAGATTCGAATTTTTTTTCATAGATAGGATTTTGTGCAAAACCGACTAGAGAAAACTAAATCCTTGAAAAAGTGCAACAATGCGGCCGTTAGAAATTTGCAATTGTTTACAAAAATTTTCATGAATTATGTATTTTCGCATGTGCTATGGAGTTGAAATTTTTTTTATAAGTAGAATTCCTAAAAAAACGAAATCGCTACTATACAAATTTTGTTATTTTAATTTGTTTGGCAGTATAAATTCTTAAAATTTAAGCAATTGGATAACTCTTTAGGTACTATGATATGAGCTAGGAAGCTGAAATTTTCAAATTATTTACAGGGTATAGAATTTGCACAAAAAACATTTTAATTTTACCATATATCAATTGTGGCGGACATTAAAAATTATTTAAATTTAAACTATTAGAAAAATATTATTTTGCTTCTAGAAAGGCTACAAATTTAAAATTTGGCTAAAATGTGTTGCATTAGTACCTTATAATGAAGAAAGTGTAAAATATTTAAAATTATAACATTTGGGGATTGTTTTAAACTATTATTTTTACATGTGGAAAAAACGGAAATCGCTGAGGAGGTGAAATCTTTAGAATTAAAAGAATATTTTTAATGATGAAATGTTGGTCTGAATAATTATTGTTTTTTCAAGGTGAGATGAATTGCTTGCAGTATGCAAGCACCTTCTACTAGTGTATATATATATATATATATATATATATATATATATATATATATATATATATATATATATATATATATATCCTCCTTTGTAAGAGTCGTCGATATATAATGACTAGTAAAAGGTGCTTTAATACTGCAAGCATTTTCTCACCTTGAAAACATTAATTTTTCAGAGAGATATTTATTTCATCATGAGAAATATTTCTTTAATTCTAAAAATTTCTCCTTAGCATCAATTTTCGTTTTTTCATTATGGAACAATAATGGAGTTAAAAAATCACTAATTTTTACAATTTTAGGAATATTATACATTTCTCATATTGGTTTAATAATGCCATACATTTCTGGCAAATATTAAATTTATAGCACAATTAGAAGTGAAATTACATTTTTTTAACGTTTAAATTTCAATAATTTTTAACGGCTGCAATAACTAATTTATGGATACATTCAAATGGGTATTCGTTTATATAAAAAAGTCTAAATAATTAAAAAATTTTAGCTCCCTAACTCGCCCAAACTTTTTCCCCAACCCACACCCCCATTCCGCCCATCCCTACCTCCTTGCGGGAACTAATCCAAAGAAAAAACCGCATTAGAAGACGCTGGCAAAAATACCGACAGCCATCAGACCGAAGAGACCTGGCACATCTGACCAATCAAATCAAATTTAAAATCCGCGACTTTCAACAACAACAGTGGTTTAATAAAATCAACTCTCTCCGCACTGACGATTGCAGCATTTGGCGTACAACCAAATCCCTCACCAAACCTTTTCCACCCACCCCTCCCCTCAAAACTGTTGACTCCGTCATTCACGACCCATTCCACAAAGCACAACTTTTTGCTGATTACCTTCAGAAAATAATGACTCCCCCTACCTCAGCCCTCACCCCCACTGAATTAGACGCCAAAATTAACTGCTCCACCTTAGACCAGACTCCTCAACGCCTAACACTTTTCATTAATGAAAACAAAATTTTAATCCCTGAACAAATGGGCTTCAGACAATACACATCGACAATTCATCAAATATTAAGGCTCACGGATACCATTGCTCGAGGCTTTAATTACGGGAAAAAATCAACAGAAGCGGTCTTTTTAGACATCAGCTGAGCCTTTGACACTGTTTGGCACCAAGGCCTCTTACTCAAAATATCCAGACTTGACTTTCCCATCAACCTTCAAAAACTAATCAAAAATTTTCTATCAAATCGCACTTTTCAAACCAGCATTAACTGCTTTCTCTCCACCTGCCGCCCAGCTCTTACAGGAGTAACTCAAGGGGCAATATTGAGCCCAATTCTTTTCAACCTGTATATTAACGACCTCCCCAAACAAGTAAATACCGACCTTTTTGTTTATGCAGACGACACGGCGATAATTAGCCGATCCCTTTTCCCGGACCTGGCGACAAAAAGAATAACGACCCACTTACGACAAATCTACAACTGGACTCAAACATGGAGACTAAAAATTAACCCCGAGAAAAGTGCCCACCTGCATTTCACCCGCTTTAAGCGATACTCCCTTACCTCAAACCCAGATATTGCAGGCCAAAAGATCGCAACAGTTCCGAAACAAAAATTTCTCGGCATAATCCAAAATTGCTGTTTACAGCCCACTCTCAACACGCCCTTCAAAAAGCAAAATTAGCTAAATCAATCCTCTCCTCATTACTAGGACCTCACAGCAAAATAAGCCTTACCGATAAAGTGCGCCTCTACCTCCTTCTAATCCGCCCACATCTTACTTACGGCAGTGAAATTTATTTAAACACTGCAAAGAAAAACAGAGCCAAAATAGAAAGTTTTCAATCATCCACCCTCCGCTTTATTGCCCAGAAATCCAAACTAGTACCCATCAGAGAACTACAAATTACCCACAATATCCCACCACTTTTAGACTTTACTAAACTGCAAGCACACAAATTCAACCGCCGGCTCAAACTTACCAATAACCCTTTCCTCCAAACCATATGGACCTATCACACCGCCAAACGCCACAAATACCGGATGACGAAAGATATCCTTCAGCTTTAAATTCCTGGTACCACTATTAACCCCCAAATACCTCTTATCCCTTAACTTACTCCTATCTGTGCATAACCCCAACTTATTTTTTATTATTATTTATTTATTTTTTATTTTTTTAATGCCCCTGAAAAGGTCCTAAATCCATTAAAAACCTATATGAAGATGATCGCCGCCAAACCATTACAAAATTTCCCCCCTACCTTCTAAAACCTGCATATACGCAAACTAAGCCTCACCATCATCATATATACAATACTCATTGTAAACATTTCCTGAAAAAGGTTGTTTTGTGACGCTCCCGATATAGATCTCTGCTCTCTACTCTCTTTTATTTTTATTATTTTATTTTATATATATATATATATATGTGTGTGTATGTGTATATATATGTATATATATATTTTAGCAATTGCATACTTTATAATTAGTTAGTTTATTTTATAAGATATTTAATTACTTATTATATTTAGTTTAGTCTTAAATAATTAAATATATATATATATATATATATATATATATATATATATATATATATATATATATATAGCCAAAAATAAATAAATGAATAATAAAAATGAGGTAAAAAAAAGGAAAAATGCAAAATAAAAATAAAAAATAACAATATCTAGCTGGTATCTTTTTGACTTAACTACCTTACCAATGTACATATTTCCTATTTTTTCATGTTTATTGTATTGTATTTATAATAATTAGCAGTTATAGTAATTTTAAACTTATAAGCAAATCACAAAAACCGCAAGGTATTAAAATGATGTAAATATAATTAACAACCCCCATTGTAATTGAGCACTTTCTGACCGGCCGGGAACGTGGGTGTTATCACGAGGGACGGCCTATATTTGTGGTAAAACTACTTACCAATCCAATGAAGAGAGAGAGAGAGTAATTATTTGAATGTTTGTTTGGAATAAATATAGTTTCTACGGTATATTTGACAACCTTTCCGAATAGGTATCTGCATGATATCACGGTGAATTCATTCTTGCTATTAATATCATTGAATGAATATTCATAAATTACTCATGCACAGAAATATGGAATTCAATCTGGCGATTAGTAATCGTTATAACAAACCGCCAATTGCAAAATAAATCGTTATTATTACTTTAGAGCTCATTTCGCGTGAATCAATGGCGTTATAACTCAAACTTTCGATGAAGCAGCATTTTTAAATTACTCGTTAATATTATTTTCGGAAACTAAATTTTTAAAATATAACTCTCATTATGCTGACGCAAATCAATCTTCTGAAAACTAATCAAAATGATCCTTGGAAAGACCCCGAGGAGAAAATACAAGATTAAAAATCTAATTTCAGTGAACTCGAAGAATATAAATTCTACTCTCTCCGCAATCCCATTTATGCCAACCCAACGTGCTCATATCGCGAACTTTTTATCTTCCCTTGAGGCTCGATTTTGCTATGAGTTCGTACACAAACACAGAGATAACTAAACATTATGATGTATACATATACCCCTAAGAAATAAAACCCATCACACGAACGCTGCATTGATGCCGTACACATAATAACAAACATCATTGGGTTTGCATCGATTTCGTTCTGTGGAACAGACGCTCTTTGTTTATATTCCCGCCTTTCACCATCCGCCGAGTGGTATCTTTTAATTTGTCTTCCGTCATCCAACTCCCTCGCTAGTCATTCGTTAATCTTCGAGGTAATTAATATTATTTTGGAAACAAAAATTTTTTAAATATAACAATCATTATGCTGACGCAAATCAATCTTCTGAAAACTAATCAAAATGATACGTGGAAAGACCCCGAGGAGAAAATAAAAGATTAAAAATCTAATTTCAGTGAACTCGAAGAATATAAATTCTACTCTCTCCGCGATCCAATTTATGCCAACCCAACGTTTTCATATAGCGAACTTTTTATCTTCCCTTTGATGCTCGATTTTGCTATGCCTTCATACAAAAACATAAAGATGTATACCTATACCCCTAAGATATAAAACCCATAAAACGAACGCCGAATGTTTGCCGTAGACATAATAACAAACATCATTGGGGTTGCATCGCTTTCGTTCTGTGGAACAGACTCTCTTTGTGTACATTCCCGCCATTCACCCTCCGCCGAGTGTTATCTTTTAATTTCTCTTTCGATTGTGAGATACGCGTAGATGTCAAATCTTCTGAAATCCGTGTCATTGGAGCAATCAATAGGTGTTCTCAATATCTTTAAATTAAAATCTTCAAAATATTTGCATAAAATTTATTGAAAGAGGTACGAGAAATTCCGCACGGACGCCCTTCAAAAGGGCGGGTTTTCCTATTGCAGGCTGTTATGCTTCTAAAATTTGTGCAAGAAGTTAATTCAATGGATCACTCCGGTGTTGTTCTTTATTGGAGATATAATCCAGTGAAGTTGTTGCGTGTGTGTTTCTCTTAAAGAGGAGATTTTTCAACGAGAAAACTCGAACTTCGCCGTTCACGATATCTGTCCCGGAACCGAAGAACCTTTATGAGTTCTAGAAGCCACATTCTGGTAATGCCCTCTTCCTCAAATAAAATCTCTTCAATTCGAGTTCTGTTAAAAAATTTCTAGTGTCACTAGATGACACGAACTGATGCTGTTGTAAGACTTAGAACAATAGTTGATGCAAAGGGGGAGTAATAGGGTAAATACCCCCTTTAACCCCTCAAGCCCAGAGGAGATTTATTAAATCCCACCCGTACGGCCGGATGAGGTTTTTAAATTTTCACGATTGCGTTTCAAAAACGTTCGAAAATATTAAAATAATCATAACTTTAGAAGTTTTCTTTTTATTTTTCTGAATTTTTTTGTAGATTTATGAAAGACATGAAATTTTTAAATGTCTAATTTGCCTAAAATATTTTACATACAAAGATTGTTGGAGTAGAAGAGAATGTAAACCAATCGCTAATTTTCCGACGTTAATTCGCGCTTTATATATAGTATTCAGCACCGGAAAATCTATAGAAGATATTGATGTGCAATCTTAATAAATAATAGCTTAAATTAGTAACTATTTTATTCTGTAAGTCTACTTATCTAAACCGATTAGGTGAAAAGTTTTACGGATCTCAACTTTTTCATGTCTTGACTGGAAATTATTAAGCCAATGTAGTATTATTGATTTATTAAAAGATGATTTATTTATAATATAAACGTTTTAGTTATACAGTCATCATTCTTAGTCATTACAAAAGTCACATAGAAGAAATGGTTGCATTTCGTTCATTGGAAAGAGAGATATGACGTTGTATAAAACACGGAAAACTATAGCTTATTGGTCCTACCCAAATATTTTCAGAAAATTTGCACATGCGTAATTGGATTCAGCAAGAAATGCCTTATAGCTTAGTAAACACTTGTAGTAATCTATTGTGTAAATATATGGAAGAGCTTTTCGTGATTTTTGCTGGCGTGTCCTCCTCTTGCCTACTCGCTTCATCGCTGCTTTGGCTCTGCTAGCACAACAGCGAAGCACTTATCTGAAGAGGAAAACAGACCTTGTCTTCTTTCAAGTATCAAAGAAAAGGAACCCAATTTTGTGAGTGCCCTTTCCTCAGGTATTTATGGGTCAACTTTAGAAACCGAAAATCCGTAGGTCCGTGGTAAAAACTAAAATTCTATCTCAAAACTAAAAGTATATGATATGTAAACAAATATTTACAAATGGATATACTCAATTCCCCGCAATTTTCGTCGAGATTAAAATAAAATTCTAAAGGTCTTGAAAATTATATGACAGATATTATTCTTCTCTTTGAGGCGTGGCACTAAATTATCGGAAGAACGTCGGCCTTGGATTTTGAAATCAGCTGTTTTGACGTTGACGCTCTCCTATGAAGCGATGAACGAAGGATCGCGCGGTAATGGAAGGGAATGTTTACAGAAATGTTTTTACTCAACCTAATTCCATTCTTCATAAATTGAATTGTAAACATTTGTAATAAGCTGTGCATAGACAGACATAAGATGTTTTCCTTTCTTTCTTTACATACCGACGAAGACCTTTTTCACATGACATAAGCCAAATATCTCCAGAAGGAAAAAAGACGAGAAAAAACGTGCTCTCCTTTGAAATGATACACAGTTCCTACATTGCATTTCAAACACCAAGGAAAGGTTCCTTGCTACATTGAAAATCGACTTTTATACGGAGAAACACCATCATATCATAGCAAAATTAAAAATTCTATCGCAAAGCTCAACATTGACTATATATTTTTTAAAAGAGAAAAAAGAAATACAGGACAAACATAGATAGGAAGTACAAAGCTTCCTCTTTCAAAATATATATAGGTTATTTAGATTTAAAGAAGTCTCTAGCGTCAAAAGATAAAATAAATTAGGGCTGCCGCAGGACGTAATAGTACGCCTGGCGGCGTTGAGGGATTAAGGGAAATATCAATCTTCATTAAAATATTATCTCAATTACCGTATTTATCTGTATATAAGGTGCACTTCAATCTAAGAATAATGTTCCCCAAAATCAGCCTGTGTCTTACACACCAAAGTTAAGATTGTTACTGTTCTCAATACTGACACTAATGAACTCACTCATCCCCAAAATGAAATAATTGGCAATTATTCATTGCAAAAACATTAAAATATACATTATTAATAATTTATACTGAAAATTTTGTTAACATATACATTAATACCTTATGCAACGTGAATTCCGAAGACACATTTTCATTATTATGCTTACATGTCTGCTCAGAGTGATTACAATTTTGTCATGTTTTAGTTCCTAATGAGCCCGTTGAATAGTGGGATTAATGCCATGGAACAGTAGAATTTGTCTAGATGCCATAAAAAGTTATATATATCTAGAATAAATGACATTACATGTATTGAGATCGCAATAACTACAAAAGTGAAAACATATGCCTACGCTATTAGTTATATGCTTCAGGTGATTCAATATGCAAAAAACACAGGAAACCAAGTAGCAGCACATCATTTTGGTCCACCTCCCACAGAAAAAAATTATTTGTGAATGGAGAAAATGAGGAAAAATTGAAGCTGATTGGATAAGAGAAACATTGTCTTTGTAAGGTTAGTCTTAAATGGCCATTACTATAGGAGGAAGTGATGGATAGTAAAAGAGAGGAAGTTTGGTATGCTGTATCGATCAAAATCATTATGTATGTATGCAGGGCCGGATCTACAGGTGAGCACTTGAGGCACAGGCTTGGGGTGCCAAAATCAAAAAGTTAGCTGTAGTTAATTCTTAAAAAAATTCATATGCAAGCCCAAAACGGCTCAATGTATGTAAAAACATCATATCAGTGATGAAATGAGTTGCTGGAATTCTAATTGTACTCTTTTCAAGGTAAAATTTTTATCCCAATTTTCAGCTTGTTTTTGCATTAAAAAATCAAAAATGATAATATTGTCATTTATAGCAATAATAACCTTTAGAGCGTAATAAAATTGGTCACGAGTAACATGACAGTACAGATGCGATTGTATGCAATTGTAGGTGATACAGTATCTATCGATTGATGAAATTTCAAGTTAATAATGTCAGTATTGTTGATTAGATTATTTTCAAAATACCCATTACAAAAACAGGAGAATTGGCATTGGTGGGATATGCACCATGCAAGTGGAAATCTTAGTTCGATTTTCCAGTTAAGCAAAAACATTACCCAGCATATCCTATTTGCTTAAATTGAGCACAAATAATTACAGTCATGACTAAGTTTTTATCATCTTTTCTTCATATAAATACCATGAAATAAAAGACTTAAGTCCAAGAAAATACAAACTTGTTATTTTTCTAATTTTTTCAAAGTTTCATGTTTATCTGATGGTCTTTGTTCTGAGCTACATATTTTTATTTTATATGCATTGCTCATATGTTCTTTGACTGATTTTCAGAATAATTTTAATTTTAAAAAAGAGATTTAGAAAAACCAAACTTACGAAATGCATCTATTATTGCAATTGGTATGGGTTATTATTGCAGCATATGATAATATGAGTAGCAGTGTTTCTGTTGGTTTTGTAGTGACAAAATATTTTAATTGCAGTTTAAAAAATTATCATCAAGATATCTCCAATAGCATAATTTCGTCTGTATTATTTCTTGAAAATTTTTGTATTTGGAAACTTTTTATTGGTAAATATAATTCCCATTTGCAGTGTGTTTAATTTTAATATTTATGTGAAGTAATTTTTTAAACAAAATTTATTTGGCAAAATTTATGGCGAATATGTACGATTCTATTAAGAGCCCGTTTATTTTATTATGGCTTGATATAACTGCTATCAGTGAAAACTATCTCTCGACTATTACTTACAATGAGCTTAGTCTCACTCTCCTTAAAACTATCCATTTGTATCTCCCTTTACAAATCTTATGCCAAAGTTGTCATTTAGCTAAATGACAGAGAATGTGAAATGTATATGGACTGAGATTTTTCCAATTTGCCAATAGGGACATCAGGAAAGTGTTCAGGACAAATTTTAACCATGGCCAATAAATGTGGTTTTCATTAACAGCGTGAGATATACTTTTTCACTATTTTCATTTATTAAAAAGTAAATACATTTTCATACCCTAGTTTAGAATTATAACAAAGTTTTTTTGGCCTTTTTTGAAATAGCTGACATTAAGAACAATTCTATTAATAGGAGGAGAATCAAAGAAATTTGTTTCAAAAAGTAATGTTATCTATTTTATTAAAAAATTACAGTTATTGCGATGAAGGGATGCTCTCTTTTAATTCAAAGTATGCATTGATTTTTTGGTCATTCATTGTTGAAAAATGTGAATATATTTCACTTCTTGTAACTTATGAGTAGAAAACAGTAAGGCGGGACAATAGATGGTCGTTAGAAACTGAAAAAACAGAAAGGCATACATAAGCTTTTATTTCAAACATTATTTGTTTCCGTTGTTCATTTGGCTGCTTATGTTTGTATAAATGCATTGCTTGGAAAGCAGCACAGAGCCAGGCTATAAGTTTCCAGATCCAACTTCAAAATGTAAAATCAGTCCCATCCTGTTAGTTTTTTATCTGCTGTCACATACTCAAATATTCAAAATTGCCCGCTACCTCTAAAAAAAAATTAAAATAGCATTATCTCAATAGCACATATAAAACTTTCTAAAATCTACGGAGTCACTAAACGAAATGAACATAAACTTGCACCGTCATTCTGTGAAATTTGGACTGTATGTTTATAATTGTTCTACAAGCGCAATGCCTATCAATCCTGTATAATATTTTTGGTGTGAAAAAATAAATAAAATATAATAACCCAGCAGAATGTAAAACTTTAAAAAAATATGTCACTAAAAAGACTAAAGACATTCCTCAATCAACTGAACGGCAAATGGAATGTGACAATAGTCCAAACAAAGAAATTTATTGTGGTATTTTGTCAATTGAACATTTACCACCTGTGGATTGACATTAAGATAACACACTGGTTCATCTCGACAAAGTGGGAGTAATAGGATAGCGTAGTACGTCACATAACATACCTCCCTTTTAAACGCGACCGCTTTTGTTAATAAACAAAACCATATTTATTACCTACTATCATCGACAGTGCCTTTAAACAGCGTTCTTGGACTAGTGTCCTGTGTTTCTTCAATATTTGTTGTAATTTCTTACAACGGCAGCAGCTTTTTAAATACTGTAATATTCGAATTCGAAGAAAATGTATAATTACGACTTGGAAATTTCCGTGCGCATGTCATCCACGATCTCCCACTCTCACCGCTTCACTTCCAAACAATGTAGTTTTTTCTATATACGTAAATATTCTATAAACATCACTACGTTTTTTATAAACCTAAAAGCGCAAAAACTAATAGATTGGAAAAGTTGGCAGTCGGTAGATTTGGAACATAAATACGACAATCCAAAATTGCTCGGGAAAGTTTTTTTTTATTTCTCCTTTCTCGGAGCATTCAACTAGTGATTATACTTGAAATTTAAATTAGCACGCCTTTTGTTTCATTCGACATATCACTCCACAGTGTTTCCGTCTCGTAAGTTACTAACGCACAGGGACGATAAACATCGTCGCAGAAAGTACAAATTGCTGCGGGAAATCCAGTGGTTCCGAGAATCGAACCAATGTATCTCTAAGTGCAGCATAACAAATGAATTTGTATTTTCACTGCCTTACTCTGCCACATTTTAATTTCATCGCTCGGTGCTCGATACCCTCACCAGACATACTTTCCCCTAGACGCTTCGTCGACGGTCCGGGCGGGAACTTCAAAAGTGAAAATGTTATGGCGAAAACTGAAAAGAATAGAAAACAATCATACAGGAACCAAATTTGCGAACGGACTGCCCTCGGCATCGACGAACGGTGAGTGGTCTGAAATCGCTGACAAAGCGACGGTAGAGAATCGATGCTCAGCGACCAGACGGCCGTCGACCGTGAGTCCGTTAATCCGAAGTCCGTTAAATCGGGGTTCGTTAAATCGAGGGTTTACTATATATATATATATATATATATATATATATATATATATATATATATATATATGTTGGCAGTGCCGTAACTGGGGTATGGCGAAGGGTGGAATTTTCCATAGGCGCCGCTTGCAAATGGCGGTAAACGATCCCGCACTAAATGCAAAAAGTTTATTTTCCTATTAATAAGTATTAATTTAATACCAAAATGTTAAAGCCATCGCTAATAAAAACTATTATTCTTTATTAAAACTCAGGAAAAATCACATTCTAATTAAGGGAAGTATTCCCTTAAAATTTTGCCATAGGCGCCAAATCCTAGGTACGCCTCTGTATATAGGTACAACTTTAAATCAAATATAATGTTTTTCACTGATTTATTGTTTCAGGTACTGAGATATGAACATTACCAGTATATTTATCTGAGGAAAGGTATAGTAGGGCGCAGATGTTTATCGGCTGTGATTTCAATATGCAGTTAGCATATTTATGTGACATATTTGATAAGCTGAAGACTCCCAATACCTCCCTGCAAGGTGGTTATAATAATATTCTTAAACTCAATGACAAATTTAAATCGCCTATTTGAAAAGTTGAACTGTGGCAGCGTAAAATGGAAAATGCATATTTAGACGTTTCCTACTTTAAAACAATTTATTGAGAGCAGTAACACACGAATTAGTAAAGATGTGAATATTAGTATTTTAAGACACTTTTCTTCTCTGCAATTTCACTTTCAGATCTACTTCTCAAATTTGGAAATAGAAACATTTGCCTGGATAAGGAACCCATTCGATGCTAACTGATAGCTGGTACACTCACTACTACTTAGGAAGAAAAATTCATTCATGGCTCTTCTGACACTTCTTTGAAAATAAAATACCCCTCAATGTCTCTCCCTGAACTTTGGATGTGTGCAAAATGAGTACATAGAATTAAGCAAGAATGCTATGAGCATACTGATTCCGTTTCCAACATTCTATTTGAGCGAGTCAGGATTATCTATAGATTCTGCTATAAAGAGCAAATATCTAACAAAAATAAATGTGGAACGAGAAATCAGAGTTGTTGCTCAAAATTTTTATCATGATTTCAACAATAAATCAAAGTAAGCAAGCTCATCCTTCCCATTAAAAAATAGGGTTTTAAATTTTACTGTTTTTTTATTTCCAATGAACTGGTTCTATTTCATTAAGTTGTAAGATCCTATCATTTTTTTGTTTGCTATATAGATTAAAATTTATTTATAAAAAGTAAGTGGTATATTTATTTCTTGCCCAACCCAAAACCAATGAAATCATTAGTTTTATTCAAGGGGGAGGGAGGGTCACACAAATGTATTTGTCATTCTGGTGGTTGCAGTATCGCAAAGTTTGAGAACCCCTGCAGTAGAGTAATAATAATAATTTTAATAAATTGGTTGTTCCAATGATCAAAGTATTACATTAATGTAAGGCAGATCAAGTTAAAATTTAAATTTAGGAGTAAGAATATATTTACATAACATGTGTTAGCATGACAAACGTACATAAATAAGATGGTATGAATAGAGTTATAAAATATATTCAATAAGTATATCATGAATTTACATTAGAATGCATAGAATTTACAGATCAAAGTGGAGCTTAAATTTCAAGAAATAAGAGAGTTTATGTGTCATTTAAATATTCATTGACAGGGTAATAAAGTTTCTTATGAAACTACTGCTTTATCTTAGATTTGAATAAATTATCATTACATATATTGTTATAATTTTAAGGTAGCTTACTGTAGAGACATAAGCCCAAGACATGCAGATTTAGTTTTGTGCCTATAAATGTGAAGGTCGTTATGGGTTCTGGTGTTATGATCATGAAAGAATGAGTAATTGGATAGTCATTGATATGCCAATAATGAAACATGAATAAGATAAAAAGTATATGCACTGAAGAGGAAGAATGTGTAGTGCATAAAATGTAGGATGAGAAGGGGCTCCAGGATGTTTATGTGCAATGATTTTTATGGCTTCGTTTTCAATTTTAAATATTTTCTCTGTTAGAGATGAAGTTCCCCAGAAGATAATCCTATATGTATTGAATATGTGTATGAAATTCCTTATAGTATAGATAAAATAATACTTTCCTACTTAGAGTACATATAAAATATTCGAGTAGGAAACAAGCAAAGCTAAATTTGCTTGAAATTGTATTGATATGTGATTGCCATGTTAAATTGGAATCAATGAATAGGCCCAAGAATTTAGTGTTTTCAAAATTACATATGGATTTTTTCTCAATCTTTATCAGAAGACTCTTGTTAACTGCCTTTCTAAGAGAGAAGTGAATGAATGAGTTTTTCAGTGTTTAGTTCCAGGTACTTGTCCCTACTCCAGTCACTGATGTGCTGAGTCACATATTTGCTATTATGTACCAACATATGTTGAGAGGACACAGAAACAAGAATATTTCAATCATCAGCATAGAGAATTGATTCTCCTCCATAGATTTCACTAAGTTTGTTTGGAAGTTTACTTATGTACAATAGGAATAGTGTTGGACTTAAAATGGCTTTATATAATGCAGATGAATTTGATTTATTTTTTTTAAGCCCATGTTGGTGAGATGGGAGGACATTACGCAATTCAAGTAAAGACATGAAATATTTGTAAAAGAGCTTTTCATAAACTTTAGAAAACTGACTCTGCATTGTAATAGGTCTATAATTATTAATATCCTGATTACTGCCCTTAATCTTGAATTTGGCTGTAAGCTTGGAAGACTTTAGCGGTGAAGGAAAGATGCCTTGCTCCAGAGATTGGTTGGCAAGGAGAAGATGTGCCTTGATATTATCATAGCAGAATTTTATTATGGTACTAGGGATTCCATCACTACTTGAATGTGCTACGGAGCTGAAACTTTTTTATAAGCAGAATTCGTAAAAAAAACGAATTACCGATTTTACAAATTTTGATATTTTAATTTTTTTGGCAGTTAAAAATTCTTAAATTTTAAACAAATAGATAACTGTTTAGGTACTACGGATTGAGCTAGGAATCTGAAATTTTCAAATTCTATTCAGAGTAGTAAATTTACACAAATGTACATTTCAATTTTTCCTTATATAAATTGCAGCGGCCGTCAAAAATTATTTAAATTTTAACAATTGGAAAAATATTATTTTATTCTAGAAGTGCTAAATTTTTATAATTTGGCAAAAATGTGTAGCATTAATACCCTATTATGAAGATAGTGTAAAATATTTAAAATTGAAACATTTGGGGATTGTTTTAAACTATTATATTTACATGTGGGAAAAACAAAAATCGCTGCGGTGAAATCTTTAGAATTAATAGAATATTTGTAATGATGAAATGTATGTCTGAAAAATGAATGTTTTTTCAAGGTGAGGTGAAATGCTTGCAGTATGCAAGCACCAACTACTAGTATGTTATATCCTCCTCCTCTGTAAGGAACGTCTATATATAATGATAACATATAACATAAAACAGATGGATACTATGTCCAGCCCAAACTACAGGAGCTATAGAGCTGAAAGTTTTATTTTTTGTAGATATGATGGAGAAACTTTCAGATAAAATAAGACTTTTTACCTAATAAACATGAGTTCGACTCCAGAAATTCCGTAATTTGCGTTTTTTCCCATAAGAAAAGCATTGCACCGTTTTTGTAAATTAATTATGGGCACTTGCCGTTAAGCTAGAAAAATGAAATTTTCAGTTATGCTAGATGGCCGGAATATCTATTTGGAATTATAGTCCCTTTTGCATGCAATGTCTTGGGTTCGCCTCCAGAGACCCCGGAATATCTCCCATAAGATATCATGGGAAAACGCAATCCAGTGTGTAGACCAATCCAATAAGTTTAGGAAGATGAAACTTTGCATGATTATCGAACTTATCTCATAACCAACTATAAAAATAGAAAATTTTTAAATTTTAAACTTTAGGGGTTGTTTTAACCCCATTTGAACATTAAAGATTAATAATTTTTTAGGTACACTGGGATGAGCTAGTAAGCTGCAATTTTCAAATTATTTGCAGAACAGTGCATTTGCACAAATAAACATTTCAATCTTTCTCTATATATATATATATATATATATATTGCGGCAATCATTAAAAATGTTTAAATTTTTAACAATTTGAAAAATAGTATTTTACTTCTAAAAGTGCTACAACTTTAAAATTTGGCTCAAATGTGTAGCACTAGTACCCCATAATGTAGAAAGTTTAAAATTGCAACATTTGGGAATTGTTTCAAACTATTGATTTTACATGTGGGAAAAACGAAAATCGCTGCGGAGGTGAAATCATTAGAATTGAAAGAATATTTGTAATGATGATCTATCTGTCTGAAAAATTAATGTTTTTTCAAGGTGAGATGAAATGCTTGCAGCATGCAAGCACCTCCTACTAATATCATTATGCATAGACGTTCCTTACAGAGGAGGAGGATATAACATATATACAATAGGATACTAATGTTTAGGCACTTCCATATGAGCTGGGGATTCGAAATTTTTTTCATGATTAGGATTTTGTGCAAAACCCAATAGAAAAAACGAAAATCTTGAATAAGTACAACAATGCGGCCACTAAAAATTCGCAATTGTTTAAACAAATTTTCATAGTTTATGTATTCCCAAATGTTCTACGTAGTTGAAATTTTTTTTATTAGTAGAATTCTCAATAAAATCAAATTAAGATTTTACAAATTTTGATATTTTATTTTATTTGGCAGTTAAAAATACTTAAAGTTTAAACAAATAGATAACTTTTTAGGTAATACGGGATGAGCTAGGAAGCTGAAATTTTCAAGTTATTTACAGAGTAGTGAATTCGCACAAATAAACATTTTAATTTCACCATATATGAATTGCGGCGGCCGTTAAAAATTATTAAATTATAAACAATTAGAAAAATATTATTTACTTTTAGAAGTGCTACAACTTTAAAATTTGGCTATAATGTGTAGCATTAGTACCCCTTAATTAAAATCGTGTCAAATTATTAAAATTGCAACATTTAGGTGATATTTTTATACTATTATTTTTACATGTGGGAAAAACGAAAATCTCTACGGAGGTGAAATCTTTAGAATTTAAAGACTATTTGTAATGACGAAATGTCTGTCTGAAATATGTATGTTTTTTCAAGGTGAGATGAAATGCTTTCAGTATGCATGCACCAACTACTAGTATGTTATATCCTCCTCTGTAAGGAACGTCTATATATAATGATATAAACATAGAACACTAAGGTAGAATATGCAGGTTTTAAAATATTAGGAGAGATGGAGATATGATTGGTTTTAATGCAACGGTGCATACAGCCTTCTTTTGTATCCTGAAAATCCACCAAGTTTTAAGATGAGCAACAGAAAACAATGATAGATACAATATGGGAATAAAATAACATCTTACCATTTCCTGAAATCTGAAAATAAATATATTTCAAATATTACTTCCCACAGACCCATATCCACTCCTTTATACATATACTGCAATCAGAGTCCTTGATTGATGTGTATAATGCTGGAAATCCTGAGGATAGCTTCTAACTATTTTATAACAAATTGTATATTGTTACAATTTTGCCTTTCCTTTAACTTGTAAGTCAATTGATAAAAGTAAAATTCAAAACAAAATACAACCAATGAAATCAAATATTTTTCTTCAAGAAAAAACAAACTAAACTATCTAATGACCCTTCTCACTCGCTAGACTACAAAATGTTTAAGAGACAATATCGTAAAATGTTAAATTCAGCTATGTTAACATATAATTATTCTTTGCATTTACTGAATGCTGCAAAGATGTGAAATGGTATGCTCATAAGTGTATATGAGAGAAAGGTGACTACCATTAAAAATTGAAAATGCACAGTGAAAGAAATTTTTAAAACAAACACCTACACTGTACAAATCTCAAAAACTTTTTTATAGGTAATCAGTTAAAATATACCAAGTTTACAAAATAAATTTGTTTCATATAAGGGACTTGATATCACAAACAAATTTCGGATAGTTTATGCATTTCATGACAATGACAGGCACCAAACAGACTAAATTCAATCACACAGTGCACTCAACTCAATCACAAAACATATCAAGTTTACGGAACAATTTTTTTCACGCCAGGGACTTGATAACTCAAAAAAAATATTTGATGGTTTGTGCATCTCACAACAATGACAGGGACCAAATTGACTAAATACAAACACATGCATGCACTATACTCAATCAATAAGTATGTCAAGTTTATGAAAAATTTTGCTTCATGCCAGGGACTTATATCTCAAACAAAAGTCTGATGGTTTGTGCATCTCATGACAATGACAGGGACCAAACTGACTAAATACAAACACACACATGCACTATACTCAATCACAAAATCTGTCAAGTTTATGAAAAATTTTGTTTCATGCCAGAGACTTGATATCTCAAACAAATGTCTGATGGTTTGTGCATCTCATGACAATAACCAGGACCAAAAAGACTAAATTCAAACACATACATGCGCTCAACTCAATCACAAAATATATCATGTTTACAAAAAAATTTGTTTCATGGCAGGGACTTCATATTAGCTAGTTTTGGACCTAAAGTAATGGGCCTTCACCAATGCAATAAACTTTAAAAGCATTGCAAATATATGAATAAACAGTTGCAGTTCAAACACAAAGAGTTCCTACATCAAAAGTAATATTATTACATAGAAGATTGTTTATGTGATATGACAAAAATTAATTAATTATAAGATTTCAAAACTTTGAATACATATATGACAATTTTTTTTACATATTTCAAGACTGTCTATAAAATTGTTTTCTATGAACTATCAATTTCATTTAAAATTTGTTCATTCTTTAGTATAATTATATTTTACTTTTTATTACTACATATTTAAATAATAAACTTTTGTTATCAGTAATTTGAATTATTTAATGGATCACCAATTCTATTAGTGCCATTAACCTCTCTTTCTCTTCTCTTATTCTATACAACTTTAATGTCATTATTGGACAAAAATAAATTATTATAATTATTATCATTAGGGGATAGTTATCTGATATATCTGACACCAAGGAAGGATGTAAATTTATAAGGATAAATATTGTCATTAGATATCTGAGCATTGGCTGTAACGCTAGTGAGTTTATGGTTGGGTACTATTATGATATAAGAGTTCAGATGGTTAAGGAATTCGTTTTCATCATAGAAATTTGCTAGGAGATTGCAATTAAAATCATGTATAATAATTACATATTGATTATAGTAGGAATTAAATATTTGGTCAAGAAGAAGATTCAGCTTATTGAAAAATTCATACGGTAAAATTAACCTGACATGAGCAATAAATAAAGAGCAAATAAAAAGGGAATTGCAAACATTAACATTTATTACACAACATTGAAATACAGTTTCATTTAAAACAGTGCTTCTCAAGCTTTTTAGAGATATTGAACCTTTTACAAGCTGGACACTGCTTCACGAAGCCCCACAATGCTCTTTACACAAAAATACATTTAAGTTCAAAATTATATATGACAAATTAGCATTGTATACGTTTTATATAATATATTTAAAACATTTCATATACTGATCAAGATCCAACCTAAGGTTGAAGAAGATGAAACTCAACTACAGTCAAGCCCCTATTTAGCGCCGCTTTATATAGTGCCATCCCCGCATACCACCCATGAACCGTTGTGAACAGATCATCCATCCTATGACTACATAGAGCCTGCATTCACTTCAATTTATTGCCATCCCCACTTTAATTTCAATGCTAGTGATGGATGAATGGTGGAGCTAAATCAGGGTTTGACTGTAAATATATATAATCAAATAATTTTAAGGTTATGGCAAAATTTATTTATGTCACTTCCGTGGAACACAGGTTTATAAGCACTGATATATAAAATTAATGTATACAAAGTCAACATTTTCTAAGATTAGGTTATTTGGACAAGTTTCAAGACACTCGTTTTTGTGGTGGAATCGGCAAAATTATCAGCAATATTGTATCCAGGGAGGTGGTTGGCATGTATACATTTTAGGCAATGTTTGCACAAGCAGATTAAATTAACTCTATGGGAGTTGGCAAGCACTACTAATTCAAGGAGTTTGTGCCGCAAATACTGTATGATAAGATGAATTTACACCATGGAGTTTTGTATTGTTTAACTGGCGAGATTGATTTCCAAGGTACATACATTGAAACCTACTTTTTCAGTTTAACAGAAATTTCTTTATTTTTTTTTGGAAAATAGGATTTTTTTATGGTTGTGTTACGCGGCCAGTTTGCATGGTCGTCTAGTTTATCAAAGTTAACTATAGCGCAGGTCATTCTGAATAGCTATAATGACCCTTAACGTATAACTTAACTACTTCCACTTTACACTCGATTGTTTTCTCAACATGTGAGACCAAGGTAAGAGTTACATTTTGAATAACATGATATAATTATCGTGAATTCGCTCACTCTTCTTCTGCTAAGACTAAATTCCCTTGAAATGCAATAATTTTCTTTATATGTACAATTAGCTTTCGATACTCACAGAAATGTTCGTGGCCTGTTTAAAGCACAAGCGTTCAGAACACCGGCACATAGTCACCTAAAGGGAGTTCCTTTTCCTATTGAAAATAATTTCCTCGTTGTATTTGATATTTACAAAAAGATATTTTTTCAATACACACATTACATCCACTTACCATTCTTAGAAATGGTGTATAAAGAGTATTAAAGTAGATATGGCTTAAAAAAATGTTTTATTTTATCCCAACTATACTTACAGTTTGTCCCTCCAATATTTGACCATAAAATCAATATTAGATAGCATCATGTCCAGAAATTTCATTATTACGTAAAGAATTAACGTTAGCACAATTAGCACTCCGAAACGCACACAATCCTCCTTCATGATGATTTTCTAAAACTTTCGTTTCACAATATGAATAGATAGTTGGTAGTTACGCCCTATAAATAAAGTCATGTAAATCTTAATTATAATGGACTAACGCATTAAAATCAAATAAAATTGTAAAACCAACGGTGATATTCTGTCTTACCGTTTAATTTGGTAGATCAAAGGCAAACGTGAATGAGAAATGTCACTTTTGAATACTGAAAATATACTAAATTTACTATTTTAGTAAGGAGCTTGGCGCCAAGCTTTCCGGCATAAGACGTGCAGACTAAAGAACCTTGTCTCTCTTGCTGCTTCTTTTGTTCCAAAGCCGAAGTGAATTTTCATTGGATAGCCAAATGTTATCAAAAACTTCGAATTTAATATATAAAAAAGTCATAATTATTGTACTCGAACTACAGATAAAGTATAATATTAAAACAGTGCGTACGTCTTTCAATTCATCGAACATTATAAATGATGAGACGATCTCTTGAGTTCATTTGCTCACCGTAATAGATGATGTTGGTGTAGATTTCTTATACCCTCTTAACAGCCTGTGCGAAATTAGGTATTTTGAAATACGCATAGATTTTACGAAAATGATGCCTGTTTATACGTTAGACTTCTCATGCAATTGTGGTTTCTTAAAAAAAAAAACAGAATAAACAGCTTGATTATTCAACAAAAAACAATTGAAAAAATTAGTACACGTATTAGGTAGCTCCGTTAGGCATACTAAAGTTATTTATGGTTTTCATGAACTTGTTGGAGATACATACTAAGATAAGTACATACATATATTTTTCGAATATAATCACATTGTGATACATAAGAACTCTGTTAAAACTGGTTATTAAATAATTGCGTTTAATTTTACCCATAACGGAAATGGCAGAAAAACGAAAAAATGTGCGCAATTTGTTACACTTTTTCGGGAAAAAACCAAAGACCGAAACTGGCTCTGAAGAGGTGGAAGACAAGTCTTGCGGTTCTAGCAATAATGGACCAAGTGCAAAAAATAGCGAAATACATCTGAATGAAACAGAGGCAGCCTCTTCTAATTCTTTTAATATTGATCAAAATGATATAGCTTTTTTAGAAAGTAAACCATTGTCTGACGATGACAAGTTAAATATTCTAAGAATCCTTTGGAAAACTAAAGCAGACTATCATTTCCCTTCCTGCATCTTTAAAAATCAAAAAAGAAGTTTTCAACACTCATGGCTGGTAAAATATCAGTGGTTATGTTATTCTAAATCTGAAAATAGTACCCATTGTAAGTACTGTACATTTTTTGCGCCAGTGGAAGTCGGTAAGTCTAAGACACAGGCTGTTGGATACTTAGTTTTAAATGGTTTTTCTGACTGGAAAAACGCAATTAAAGCATTTAATGGACACGAAAAAACTGCTTATCATACCAGTTTTGTGTTGACTTTTCAAAAATCGCAGGACCTTCGTGATCAGAAAGTTACATCTATTGATAAGCAAAAAGATAAGGCTAAGGCACAAAAAGTTAAACGAAATTGGAAAAGATTAGAACCTATCATTAAAACAGTAATTATTTGTGGAAAACAAAGAATATCTCTTCAAACCCAACGAGATTATGGTCAGTGTTGTGTTGAAAATGAACCTGAAGAAAATGAGGGTAACTTTCGGGCAATATTGCGTTCCAGAATTGATGCTGGCGACAAAGAATTATGAGAACATCTATAAAATTGCGGTAAAAATGCAACGCTTCTCAGCTGGAACATTCAAAATCAAATTCTGGCAGCATGCAACGACATAATACTGAGAGAAATTGTTGCGAAGGTAAGGCTGCAAAATTTTTCTCAATTCTTGCAGACGAAACCTGTGATATATCGACTACTGAGCAGTTTTCATTGTGTGTGCGATACACAGATGAGAATATAGACTGTTTGTTATAGTATCAGATCTTGAACTATCAAGTACGTTAATTGAATCGGTTAAAAGTGTAGGAATTGATTTAAAATTCTTACGAGGTCAGGGCTATGGTTGTGCTGCGTTAATGAGTGGGAAATTCAATGGAGTTCAAACACACATAAGGAAATTGTACCCCCTTGCACTATATATCCACTGCGCATCACATAGTTTAAATTTAGCAATTGTAAATTCTGTGATATTGCAAAAAGTAAAGAATTGCTTTGGTATAGTATAACGAATTTTAGTTTTTCAATACTCCTAAAATAGGTGAAGTATTAACGAGAAAATTTAATGAACATTGCCCTGAATCAAATAAGAAGAAACTATGACAACTTTCTAATACAAGATGGGTTGAACGGCATGAATCCATAATGGTAAGGAATGAACTCTTTGTCGCGATTTATTTTGCTCTTGATGAAATAAGTTCCTGGCAGAACCAAGAAGTTTCATCCGGTGTCCAAATGCTACTAAACTCTATTTGTGACTTTCGGTTTCTTATTTCAGTATATACACCACAGGCATTTTTCTCCTATACATTATCATTGTACAGATTACTGGAAAAAGTTGATAGTCACCTTCATTCAGCACTTAATCATGTGCGTGATGTTGTAGAACTAATGAATGGTATGCGAACTAAATCAGAAAATTAATTTAGGATTATATTTCAAAAAGTTTCTGAAAAAGCAACATCGATTGGTATTGAAGTAATGAGGTTAATAAGCTATAAATGCAGTCATAGTGAAGATGCTCCATCTGAAACTACGGAACCGAAGGTTTATATTCATTCCATTCGCAGATCACATGCTAAGCAAGCTGAATGAAAAATTTTCTAAACAACAGGGCGCACTGCTTCAATTTAGCAGTATACTACCTAAAGGAGAACTACAAAAACATTATGAAATCGAGATTTTTTTAGGCTTGCTGAATTCTACAATACCGATATTCTCTCAACAAATGAGTTTGTCTTAAAGGCAGAATTTATAATGTGGTACAAACGTTTTGATAAGTTGGTATCTACAATAGCCCCACCGAAGAATGCTATAGATGCGTTGAATCAGTGTGATAGATTAATTTTCCAAATATTTTCATATTGCTAAAAATATTTGCCACATTTCCTATTACTACGTGCACCAGTGAAAGATCATTATCGATTTTACGAAGGTTGAAGACATATTTGAGGAACGCCATGTATCAAGACCGTTTAAATGGTTTAGCGCTTTTAAATATACATCGAGACATTAAAATTAATCCTCAAGATGTTTTAAACGAATTACAGAAATCAAAGAGAAAAATTGACATTTTAATCTAGAACGAAATATGTATTGAATGATGTAATTAATAATTAAAAATAGCTTGTAATTTTTGCCAAGTTTATACCTCGCTTTTTATTATTGTTAACAATGTCAAAATTTGCATTTTTTTCTTGTCATAAAGTTTGTGAGTCCTTAAATCTGCAAATCTCAATCGAATTTCTTTACTGATTTAATCAATAATAGAAATAGTTTGTATTTTTGTCAAATTTTTACCAAGCTTTTTATTATTGTTAACCATGTCAAAAATTTTCATTTTTTTCTTTTGTCATTAAATTTGGGTCCTTAAAACTGCAAATCTCAATCGCATTTCTTTTCTTTAATGAATACCCCCTATTCTCTATCCGAGAATCGCTACGTTTTTATCCCAAATTAAAACGTAATGCATTAGATATGTTCGGTGGGATATATTTTCTTATGGTTGATCGTCGAGCCACCTCTCCATGGATTACCTCTGAGATACCCACTGTGCGTAGGACAGAGGCGAATCGGCTGGGCATTCAAATTCAAAATTCAATTCTTATATTTAAGAAACTCCAATAACCATTCAGGAACAAAATATAACAGTAAATGTTTGTTAGGTGGTGCCGGTGGTGTAGTAATTGGGGGATACAATCGGCCATTGTATGGCAATGCTATGTAATGTATTAATTATTTATAATAAATCATACGCTGGCTGCTACTCATCTGCTGCTTGAAAAGGCAGTGGGCACGAATCCTGCACAAGAAGCATTTTTTCCGAGGTCCCCCGGCCCCCTGTTTGTGTGGTTTGAGGAGACCGAGAAAATTCAGCTGTTCCATCCTTCGGAAGGGACGTTAAGCCATTGGTCCCTTGGTGTTATTCGTTAAGAGTAAACTAATGCCGGCACCAGGTTTCTCTTCTCCCTTGCTATCCAGTTATTCATTGCACTACCTCTTAGATACCCATTGCCAGGAATAATCGAAAGTGACAGTCCCATAAGACCTATAGGAATACATTTCATGCAGAGCACTCTGGCGGCTCGGGGTGGAGCTATAGCGAGGGAAACTCAAATACATTTGACGTTAAATTTATTGTAAGAAATATTTGAGAGAAGCTAAAATTCCAAAATTGTACTTAGCAAATAAGAACGAATTTGACGAAATTACATCATCTTCTGTTCATTATTGCAAAATTAAAATTACAATTATAGCTTCTTACAAAAATTAATCAAATGTCATTTAGATAAATCTTTCCTCATTAATCGGAAATGCAATCTCATTCATTGATTATACTTCTTTCTGCACTTGCGCACATTTTCGCATGCGTTATTGATGTATGCTTCTACTTTATTTGATGAATTACTGAAATAAAATGTTGAGTACGTGATGTACGGATGTTTTCTTGGGTTCTGCAAAAAAAACACTAGCATTAAAACGTGGTAACATTTTCTTATTAATTACGTTCGAAATGCCTAACAGAAAATCAAAACCTAGCATAAGAAAGCGATAACATTTCCTTTAATTGTTCAAAATACATCACAAAAAATTAAAACGAAGCATTCAAGTGGCAATATTTCTTTTAGTAATCGCGTTCAAAATACGCAGCAGAAAATCTTACGTTACAAGATGATAGCAATTCTTAGATTTATGTACATTAAAAATTCGTAATAAAAAATGAAAACCTAACAAAATAAAATAGCATTTTTTTAAATTACGTTCAAAATACAAAGATAATAACAACGGAAAGCCTAAGATTAGAAAATGATGGCATTTCATTAAATTTTAAACTAAAGTTTCATCGTCGTGAATAGCGGCGTTGGCGGTGAAGTTCACACTAAGCTACAAAATAATCAAGTTGAGTTACCATATTTATTTACTTTGAAAACTGCTAATAATGAGCACTTAAAATATAATATAATAATAAGTCCTTTTCTAGGGCGCCAAAGTTTGCACTGAAATTCGAAACAAAGAAGTACTGGGATTTCACGCTTTGTTGTCATCGCTAATGTATGACGTATGCAAGCACGTGAAGTTAAAAAAGGTGTTGCATTTCATAAAACAAATAGACCAAATACAAGTTTTTTGTTCATAGTAATGATGAAACACTAAGACAATATCCAAGTACCACAAAATTTAAAAACAAAACCAGACCACTTACATTTAGGCAGATTCTTGTAGTCTTTTAACATCATTTGACATTACAATACTTGCAACTCTCTGGCTGAGGTCCACTTTACAAACAAAAAATATGATTTAAAGTTGGCTTGTCACCCAACACAAACAGATGTGATCTATTCAAAGTGCAACTTGGAGAAGCACACAAGAGTGGAAATTTACAGAAAGGTATTCCTTATGTTAGGATAATGCACGATTTGCATTTACTGAAGGCTGCAAAGATGTGAGATGGCATGCTCATAAGTGTATATGAGAGAAAGGAGACTACAGAGAAAAATTGAAAATTTACAGTAAAAGAAATTTTTAAGACAAACACCTACACTGTACATATTTCAAAAAACTTTTTTAGAGGTAATCAGCTAAAATATACCAAGTTTACAGAATAAATTTGTTTCACGAAAGGGAGTGGTGTAAATTGGAGAAGGACAAAGAGTGAAAATTTACAGAAAGGTGTACCTTATGTTAGTATAATGCACTATTTGCATTTACTTAAGACTGCAAAGATGTGAGATGGTATGCTCATAAGTGTATATGAGAGAAAGGCGACTACCATGAAAAATTGAAAATTTACAGTGAAAGAAATTTTTAAAACAAGTTCCTACACTCTACAAATCTCAAAAAACTTTTTTAAAGGTAATCAGCTAAAATATACGAAGTTTACAGAATAAATTTTTTTCACAAAAGGGACATGATATCACAAATAAATTTCAGATAGTTTATGCATTTCATGACAATGACAAGGACCAAACAGTCTAAATACTAACACACACTGTACTCAACTCAATCACAATATATATCAAGTTTACAGAAAGTTAAGTTTCATGCCAGGGACTTCATATTAAAATGTTTTGGACCTATAGTAATGGGCCTTCTCCTATGAATAAACTTTGAAAGCATTACAAAGATATAAATAAACACTTGCAGTTCAAACTCAATGAGTTTCTACATCAAAAGTACTATTACTACATAGGAGATTATTTATGTGATAAGTCAAAAATTGATTAGGTAATTAAAAGATTTCAAAGCATTGAATATATTAATGAAAACTCCATACATATTTCAAGACTGTCTATAAAATAGTTTTCTATGAACTATCAATTTCATTAAAAATGTTTCCACTCTTTTGTATAATTATATTTTACTTTGTATTATTACATATTTAAATAATGAACTTGTGTTATCAGTAATTTGTATTATTTAATGAATTACCTATTCTATTTGTGCCATTAACCTCTCTTTCTCTTCTCTTATTCTATACAACTTTAATGTTGTTAATGGAAAATAATAAATTATTATAATTATTATTATAAGAGGATAGTTATCAGATATATCTGACACCAAGGAAGGAGGTAAATTCATAAGGATACATATTGTCAATAAATATCTGAGCATTGGCTGTAACCCTAGTGAGTTTATGGTTGGTTACTATTATGTTATAGGAGTTCAGATGGTTAAGGAATTCGTTTTCGTCATTGAAATTTGCTAGGAGATTGCAATTCAAATCACCTGTAATAATTACAATTGGATTATAGTAGGAATTAAATATTTGGCCAAGAAAGAGATTCAGCCTATCAAGAAATAGGAACATTAAAATTACCCAGACATGAGCAATAGATAAAGCGCAAATAAAAAATTGCAAACTTTAAAATTTATTGCACAACATTCAAATACAGTTTCATCTAAAACAGTTCTTCTCAAGCTTATTGGAGGTGTTGAACCTTTTACAAGCTGGACACTGCTTCGCGGAGCCCCACAATGCTCTTTACACAAAAATACATTTAAGTTCAAAATTATAAATGATAAATTAACATTGTATACGTTTTATATAATATATTTAACACATTTCATATTCCAATCAAGATCCAACCTAAGGTTGAAGAAGGTGAAACACAACTACAGTCAAACCCCGATTTAGCGCTGCTTTATATAGTGCCATCCCCGCATACCGCCCATGAACCGTTGTGAACAGAACATCCATCCTATGATTACATAGAGCCAGCATTCACCCTAATTTATTACCATCCCAGCTTTGACGTCAATGCTAGTGATGGACGAATGGTGGATCTAAATCAGGGTTTGACTGTAAATATATATAATCAAGTAATTTTAAGGTTGTGGCAAAATTTATTTATGTTATTTCCGTGGAGTACAGGTTTATAAGCACTGATATATAAAATCATTAAACACAAAGTCAACATTCTCTAAGATTAGGTTTCAAAACACATTTTTGTGGTGGAATCGGCAAAATTATCAGCGATATTATATCCAGGGAGTTGATTGACATGTATAGTTTTAGGGAATGTTTTCTTACACAGATTGAATTAACTCTCTGGGAGTTGGCAAGCACTACTATAATTCAAGGATTTTGTACTGCAAATACTGTACATTAAGATGAATTAACAACATGGAGTTTGGTCTTGTTGCACTGTCGAGATTGATTTCCGAGGAACGTACAATGAAACCTTCTTTTTCACTATATTTCTTGGGGTTATTTCCTTTCTAAATATACTGCAATCTGAGATCATGAGATGGTGACGACGCGGGGAAGACGAGGAGGGATGAAACGTAATTTTTTTCTCGACTTAATGCCACAACATTGTAATAATTTATCGGGTATGTCAAACAATATCCGTTTGTTTTTATGCTACGTTATTTTTAAACTCACAATGTAATTACATTTGAAAAATATATGTATGTACTTATCTTAGTATGTATCTCCAACAAGTTCATGAAAACCATAAATAACTTTGGTATGGCTAATGGAGCTACCTAATATGTATGTGTACTTATTTTTTCAAGTGTTTTTTGTTGAATTATCAAGCTGTTTATTCTGTTTTTTTTTAAGAAACCACAATTGCATGAGAAGTCTAATGAATAAACAGGCATCACGTTCGTAAAATCTATGCGTATTTAAAAATGCATAATTTCGCACAGGCTGTTAAGAGGGTATAAGAAATCTACACCGATATCATCTATTACGGTGAGCAAATGAACTCAAGAGATCGTCTCATCATTTATAATGTTTGATAAATTGAAAGACGTACGCACTGTTTTAATATTACACTTTATCTGTAGTTCGCGTAGGGGAATGAGGGGCAAGAGTCCGCACTTAACAATAAATAATATAATATTTACACTCTTATTAATGTAAATGTTTTTATTTATCAAGAAATAATTTCATAAACATGTCTGTTATAAGACTGATTTTTCGTATTGCTGCAGATTGTATGGAATAATCACAATTTAAAAAAAATTAACACAAGGAAAATAGGAAACTAGCCCCACATGTGGGGCAAGTGTCCGCGTCGTGTGGGGCAAGAGTCCTAACCACAGTTTTCACAAAAACTTTCCCTTGCCAGAATAGGATATGCATGGCTCCTCTCACCATGCCTTGCATATAAAGCACTTGATCCAGTCAACCTTTGGTAGCTCTGAGTAGACTGTTCCACAACCACCACAATAGTATTCAGTCTTCCCTGAAAGGTCTATTCCTTGTTTTTTGCCCACAAGTCGCCGCTTAGCATTGCAACCCTTGATCTTGGGTGTAGCCACTTTACTGTCCTTAAGCTGTTTGGCGTATGGGGAACTAGTAAGGATTTCTGAGCGCTTTTTGTTCTTACGCCGTGTCTGGGCATGTGAAGCTTTTGGATATGGTCTAATGTTCACGGGTGAAACATGAGACTTTTGAGGTGTGCAAGGTGAATCAGCATTATCTAAAGTAGAAATTGAAGGTCCATAAACATTAGATGATAAATGCGATTCTTCGCCATTCACGCTTATTCCTTTAATTCCTGGATTTTCTTCCATGAGTTCAGTTTCGCCATTTTTTTGGTTAGGATTTGGCCGGTCTGTAACTAATGATGGTAGAAAATCAACCTCGTCAAACACATCTGAATCAAGAGGCCAAACTCCCCATGCCTGGAACCCCTTGACTGCATTCCCAACAGTTGCAGCTTTTTCATAGGCTTTCCCATACAGCGCTGCTACTTGGAATTGTGTTATCCCTCTGCCGGGATTAGACGAAATCCATTTGTCAAACTCTGAAGAATAAAAAGATTTGAGTGGACCAAAGAATGTTTTGTTGAGTGGCTGAGCTTTGTGTGAACTGTGAGGAGGCAAAGACAAAAGGTGGATGAAATTGGTCTTACAAAAATCTATTGCAGCAATGGAAACATGCAATGCATGTTTGTCTAGGATGAGCAAGACTGGATCCCCCCAGAGGGTTTTGTATTTTCCTTGAGATGTTTCAACCACTCAACGAAAAGCTCCGAAGTGATGAAACCGGAGTCACTTGTTAGAAATAAAGTACCCGGAGGAGCTCCATATGCGAGCTCATGTTTCATACGTTTTCTAGGGAATATCAAGGCCGGAGTAACATAATTCCCTTAAGCAGACATGCAGCATACAACAGTGATTGTCTGGCCTCGTTCACCTGACACAACTTTGTTTACACATTTTTTCCTTTATAACTTATAACTTTCGGGAGTCTGTTTGGCACTGTATTTAACCCACTTTCGTCCATATTAAACAGTCGAGTGGGTTTAAAGTGGAATTTCTCGTAAACATCTCTTAGATTCTGAAAGTATCTATTAATTTGTAACTAGCTGAAGCCAATTACCCTACCCAAACTAGTTGCTTCTGGTTTTCTTAAACTTAAATCTGGATATCTGGCCATCAATGAATAGACCAAATCTCTACCAGCTAGTCTGGTTTTTTTGTCAAAGGGGTGAATCAAATTGTTTCTTTCAGCACACTCATATGCCAGGCTCTGAATTTCCTTAAACGTTAATCCGTAAAACCTTGCATCCATGTCCTTCAGATAAGTCACCAATTCCTCTTCCATCTTATCTGGGAACACCTTTTTAAAACGTCCGCAAGAGGTAGCTGGAATACCCTGCAAAAAGAAAGAAAGGTTTTATTAAGGGAAAATCGAACCTGACCAAATAAGCCACAGTTGCTCGTTAAAAGCTAAACCCGAAAGAAACATTTAGGACTTCAGCCTAATGGAATGAAATAATATTGCAAATTGCCGCTAACAAAAATGAAAGTGTTTATTTTTATTTAACTTATTAATAAAAGTTTATTTATTGAAAATTGCAATACTCTTTTATTCCAGTATGGAATTATTCCACAAAAATATGCCAGATACTACGGAGTTGGCTTCAGCCTACTATACAGCAAACACAATTTTTATTGCAAAGTAGTTTTAAAAAATTGTCAAGACAAGTGGAACTCAAACCCACAACCTTGGAATTGCCTAGATTTGCATGAAATATTTGCTACTATACATACCGCTTTAAGTCTTTTACGCAGTTTCAATTCATCCATCCCAAGATCAGTTGCAATAGAACGTATACTTGCACCATTAGCTCTCCTCATCTTCGCAGTCTCCAAAACTTCCACTCCTGTTGCTTTCCTATCTGTTTTCTTTTGTAGTTCCGCATTTTCCTGCCAGAAAAATATTAATAATGCAGAAATATAATTGTTATCACTTACTTTATATGCATATTGGCAGATTTTAAGATATTTGTAATCATAGCTAAAAATATTTGAAAATAATATCATCATAATAAGGATTCTGTCCGAAAACAGGTTCCTCATTCCAAATAAACCGTCTTCTCCAACTAATACTATCTCCTACTTAAATAAAAAAATAATATTTATATCACTATGCTACTAAGTGTAACCTCAAATAGCTCTCTAAGCGTCGCAGTCATATAACAAATAAAAGAAAATTCGTGGGGCAAGAGTCCGCCAGCGGACTCTTGCCCCAGGATTCTTGCCCCATTTACATGTGCTACACTCTACCGGCCATTACACAACCACATCATAAGCTGGAAAGCAGCCAGATGTACCCTAATATAGGCCAAACAGTACACTTTGGGATCCTATATACAAACTTAGAATTGCACCATAACTTTAATTTGTATGCAACAATTACAGATTCTTAAATATGAGATAAAAGTAGTCTAAAAGATTAAATAAGCAAAAAATTACGTACCGTGCTGTGACGCCTTCCGTGTCGCTGAACCCTCTGTTGGAGGTCTCTTGAGTTGCTAGAGATGAACAGCAGCGCCATCACTTAATAAACGGCTAAACAATTTCGAAATAGGAATCTTGCCCCGTGCGGACTCTTGTCCCGTATTACCCTACTTATTTTAAAATATTTAACGTAACAGGTACAATAATTATAAGTTTTTATATATTAAATTCGAAGTTTAGGATAAAAGTATATATAAATCCCATGAAAATTTGGCTAACCAATGAAAATTCACTTCGGCTTGGGAACAACGTAAGCAACAAGAGAGACAAGGTTCTTTAGTCTGCACTTCTTATGCCGGGAAGCTTGGCGCCAAGCTCTTTACTGAAATAGTAAATTGAGTATATTTTTCATTCACGATTGCCTCCGATCTACCAAATTTAACTGTAAGACAGAATATCATCCTTGGTGTTACAATTTTATTTGATTTTAACGCGTTAGTTCATTATATTTATGATTTATATGACTTTATTTCAAGGGGGTACCCACCAACTATCAATTCAAACAGCGGAAGGAGAATTAAAAAAAATCATCATGAAGGAGGATTGTATGCGTATCGGAGCGCTAATTGTGCTATTGATAATGCTTTATATAACAATGATATTACTGCACATTATGGTATCTAATATTGATTTTATGATTAAATATTGGAGGGACGAATTGTAAGTATAGTTGGGATAAAATAAAACTTTTGTGAAGCCAGATCTACTTTAATCCTCTTTATACACCATTTCTGGAAATGGTAGGTGGAATTAATGTGTGTACTGAAAAAATATCTTTTTGTAAATATCAAATACAACGAGGAAATTATTTTCAATAGGAAAAGGAACTGCCTGTCCGTGACTATGTGCCGGTGTTCTGCATGCATATGCTTTAAACAGCCCACGAAAATTTCTGTGAGTATCGAAAGCTAATTGTACATATAAAGAAAATTATTGCATTTCAAGGGAATTTAGTCTTAGCAGAAGGAGAGTGAGCGAATTCACGATCATTATATCATGTTATTTAAAAAGTTACTATTACCTTGGTATCACATGTTGAGAAACCAATCGAGTGTAAAGTGGAAGTAGTTAGGCAATACGCTAAAGGTAATTATAGTTCTTTCCGAATGACCCCGATGCAGTTATCTTTGATAAGCTATGTGGCCCTGCAAACTGGCCATGTAACACAGCCATAAAGAAAATCTATTTTCTAAAAACCAATACAGAAAATTTCCGTTATAGTGAAAAATTAGGTTTCAATTTATGTACCCTTGATATCAATCTCGCCAGTGCAAAAAGACCAAACTCCATGGTGTAAATACATCTTAACATACAGTATTTGCGGCACAAAATCCTTGAATTTGTAGTGCTTGCCAACTCCCATAGAGTTAATTTAATCTGTGTGTGCAAACATTGCCTAAAATATATACATGCCAACCAACTCCCTGTATATAATATTGCTGATCATTTTGCCGATTCCACCACAAAAACGAGTGTCTTAAAACTTTTCCAAAAAAAAACTAATCTTAGAGAATATTGACTTTGTGTTTAATAAAATGTAAGCGAAGGAAATTCTCCAAAGCCAGTCAAACTGATAAAACCCGGTTAAAAGGCCGGATAAAAACCGGATAAAAACCCAACACGTATTTCGGCTACAAAGTAACCATCATCAGGGGTTAAAAAACGGGGGGAAGGGGGACTTGAGAGAGGGCGACCGAAACCAAGACCAGTGGCACGCTCTCAAGTGGATGTCCAGGGCTGTGTCTGTGTATTTATACCTGGTTGGTGGGCAGGGGGGGGGGGGGGGAAGAAAAAAGGGGGGACCTAGATGACCTAGGTGATGGGAGAAAAAGGGGGGGAGGTCAGTTTAAAAAGAACGCTGTTTATTACCCCTAACTCGTTATTCATCAGGGTGTGTCTGTATTTATGAATGTGTAAGCTTTCTGTTGCGTCGAGTTTGGTATTTGGGACTTGTTTAAGCAGTTTGAGGCTATTTGTGTCTAATGGGTGGTTATATTCCAAAATGTGTTTCGCGACGGCCGATTTTTCAAAGCGTCCATGTCTGTAGTGCGCTAAATGTTCTTTGAATCTGATGGAGATATTTCTTTTCGTTTGGCCAATGTAAGACATGTTGCATGTGGGGCACAACACTTGATATATGCCGGATTTTTCTAATGTGGGTATTTTGTCTTTAGGGTTCCCTAATAAATTTTTAATGTTATTTGTGTTGTGAAACGTTAGTGTATAATTTGCGTTATGAAAAATTTTTGTTAGCCCTTTGTTTAGGGTTGGATGGAAGGGGAGTGAAATAAATTTTTTCTTCCTATCGTCACTTAGAGCAAGCGTAGTACTTGTCTTCTTGTCTAATGTTTTGGATTGCTTGTTAATAATGTTGTCTATCAATTCGTGTGTGTACCCGTTTTCTAGGGCCGCGTTTTTAATATATTTTACTTCTTTGTCAAAACGTTTTTTATTTAGCGGTGTCGTCAATAGTCTGTGTACCATATGGTTGAAAGCCGCGATCTTTTGTTTGTAAGGGTGATTGGAGTCTTTCTTAATATAATTGTTGGTATGGGTCGGTTTCCTGTACACGTCAAATTCTAATCGTCCATTATTATTAATGATCAAAATGTCAAGAAAAGGTAAAGACTTATTTGCTTCGATTTCAAAGGTGAAGTTTATAGAGTTGTGAAATGAGTTGAGTTCTTGGACGAAGGTGTTAATGTTATAGAGTTTTGTGTCAAAAATGGCAAAAATGTCATCAACGTACCTGCACCATGTGTTGGGGAAATAGTTTAACGTATTTTTACAGCGTTGCTCAAAAGAATAAAGAAAAATATTTGCTATAAGTGGTGAGAGAGGATTGCCCATTGATGTTCCATTAATTTGTTTATAGAACTTATTGTTAAAAACGAAGTAATTTTGTTCCATGCATAAGTTTGTCAATGTGAGAATTTCTAGAATTTTGTTTTCCTCAACTTGTTTACTTAGTAGCCAGTCCTGGAGGTTTTCGAGCGCGACGTCAATGGGAACACTGGGGAAGAGTTGTTCTACGTCAAATGACACCAGTATTTCATATTTGTGTATTTTTTTGTTTCTAATATGTTCCAAGAAATTTTGGGTGTTTTTAACGCCGTATGTTTCTTCAATGCCTATACATTTTAATTCCTTAGTGAGCCATTTGGCGATTTTATAAGAGGGTGAGTTGATGGCCGAAACTATAGGTCTCATTTTGTTTCCTGGTTTATGTATTTTGGGAAGGCAGTAAAGTCTTGGAATGGTGGGATTCGCTATTTTCAGAGCGAACGCTAGTTTTTTGTCAAATGTGTGTTTGCAACGGTTAACAGTTTCTTTGACTTGTGTCGCGAGTTTTTTAATGGGATTTTTGGAGATCTGGTTGTAGGGGCCTGTTTCAATAGTATTTAATGTTCTTTCAAGGTAGTCCGCTTTGTTTAGAATGACTGTGGTGTTGCCCTTCTCAGATTTGGTGTAGACGCAGTCTTTCTTCTTTAAGTTTTGAATAATTTTATAGTCTGTCTTATTTATCTGAAGGTTCTTATTTGGCAAATTGTTCATGTTCCGCTCAATGGCGATTTTACTAGCGGTTCTTATATACTGTTTGGTCGTGTCGTTACTATCCTTTATACCACATTCTATATCAATAATCAGGTCGTCAATTGGTGGTTTTTTGTATGGAAGAAAATGTTTAAGGCCTTTGTTGAGCAATCTGATCTCGTCATGGGTGAAGTGAACGTTGGAAATATTTTTAACGAAATTAATCCTATCTGGAGACCCGGTAGGACTAAGCTTCTGAAGAGATTTAATTTTCGAATTTATGCCTCTGAGTTTGGTTTGAATTTTATGTTGGTTAACCTCTTTCAACTTTTGAAAGTATTCATTAAAGAAATGATACTCAATGTTATTAAAATTTTTTGTGATAGCGAGGTGTAGGTTGTATGCTTGAAATTCTAGTTGACTACGTTTAGCGTATTTGGCACGAATTTCTAAATTGAGCCAATGTTGACGTGCTGTTTCTATTGCTTTGGAAGCGTGAGGGTTATTAGGGGGACCGTTAGTTTTGATAAATTTGGGGAATAAATGCAAAGATTTGCACTTTTTAAGAAAGTGTATGTCAATAATGTGTATGTCAATAATGTTTAATGTTCTAATATATCTATGCTTATAACCCGTGTTCCACAGAAGTGACATAAATAAATTTTGGCACAACCTTAAAATTACTTGATTATATATATTTACAGTCAAACCCTGATTTAGATCCACCATTCGTCCATCACTCGCATTGACGTCAAAGCTGGGATGGTAATAAATTAGGGTGAATGCTGGCTCTATATAATCATAGGATGGATGTTCTGTTCACTACGGTTCATGGGCGGTATGCGGGGATGACACTATATAAAGCGGCGCTAAATCGGGGTTTGACTGTAGTTGTGTTTCACCTTCTTCAACCTTAGGTTGGATCTTGATTGGAATATGAAAAAATAACTTTTTGTAAATATCAAATACAACGAGGAAATTATTTTCAATAGGAAAAGGAACTCCCTTTAGGTGACTATGTGCCGGTGTTCTGAACGCTTGTGCTTTAAACAGGCCACGAACATTTCTGTGAGTATCGAAAGCTAATTGTACATATAAAGAAAATTATTGCATTTCAAGGGAATTTAGTCTTAGCAGAAGAAGAGTGAGCGAATTCACGATAATTATATCATGTTATTCAAAATGTAACTCTTACCTTGGTCTCACATGTTGAGAAAACAATCGAGTGTAAAGTGGAAGTAGTTAAGTTATACGTTAAGGGTCATTATAGTTATTCAGAATGACCTGCGATATAGTTAACTTTGATAAACTAGACGACCATGCAAACTGGCCGCGTAACACAACCATAAAAAAATCCTATTTTCCAAAAAAATAAAGAAATTTCTGTTAAACTGAAAAAGTAGGTTTCAATGTATGTACCTTGGAAATCAATCTCGCCAGTTAAACAACACAAAACTCCATGGTGTAAATTCATCTTATCATAAAAACGAGTGTCTTGAAACTTGTCCAAATAACCTAATCTTAGAAAATGTTGACTTTGTATACATTAATTTTATATATCAGTGCTTATAAACCTGTGTTCCACGGAAGTGACATAAATAAATGTTGCCATAACCTTAAAATTATTTGATTATATATATTTACAGTCAAACCCTGATTTTGCTCCACCATTCATCCATCACTAGCATTGATATTAAAGTGGGGATGGCAATAAACTGAAGTGAATGCAGGCTCTATGTAATCATAGGATGGATGATCTGTTCACAACGGTTCATGGGTGGTATGCGGGGATGGCACTATATAAAGCGGCGCTAAATCTTGATTAGAATATGAAATGTGTTAAATATAATATATAAAACGTATACAATGCTAATTTGTCATAATCCTCGCCCGCTTCGATCACCACATCCGGGCTAACGACCTAATAAGACCTGAGCCGATGGGTTTCAGACAAAAGACCTCCGCACCCCACCAAATCCTTCGTTTGGTGGAGAATATAACGGACGGATTCAACTCCCGAGGACGGACGGAAGTCCTTTTCCTAGACGTCGCCAAGGCCTTCGATCAGGTGTGGCACGAAGGCCTGCTACTCAAACTCGCCGCAATGGATTTTCCATTGTACTTGCAAAAGATCTGCAGGAGCTTCCTCTCCGGAAGGTCCCTGCGAGTCGCTGTGGATGGTCGGCTCTCCTCTTGTAAGAGGATTTCTTGTGGCGTCATCCAGGGGGCAATCTTGAGTCCGATCCTCTTCAACCTCTTTGTTAATGACTTTCCTTCTTCTCCACAAACTCAAGTCTACATGTTTGCGGATGACACTGATCTCTTCGAAGTCGCAACAGGTCAACGCAGCTGTATGAAGTATCCAAAATGATCTGAAACTGTTAGAAAAGTGGACGCTGGACTGGAAAGTTGAGATTAACGCCGATAAAAGCGTTCTTGTCAACTTTACCAAGAAGCTAAAATTCACGCCCTCCCTTCGCCTCGAATTCCGAGGCACCGAGATACCGATGCAAAGCACACACAAATTCTTAGGGGTACACCTCGATCAGAAACTGACATGGGGTGCACACGTACAGCAGGCGATAAATAAAGCGAGGGGTATGAGGAAATTACTCATGCCCCTCATAAGCAAAAATTCAAAATTACGAAGGGGCGAAAAAATTCTGCTATACCTATCTCACATTCGGCCAACCCTGCTGTACGGATGCGAGCTATTCGGTAACACGGCGAAAACTAACATGCGGAAATTAGAAACATTCCAAAACGTCACACTGCGCTACATCACAAACAGTCCCCGACTCGTTCCGACTTACGAGATTAGAAACGCGCACAAAATCCCCAAGATACACGACTTCGCTCGCAAGCTAGCTCAGCGCTTCGAACAGTCCCTACAATTCAACCCACTAACAGTCCGACTTTGGCAATATGACGCGACGAAAAAATGCAAGTTTAAACGACCAAAAGAAATACTCCTTCCGTAGTGAAGGCACAAATTTCTATTTCTGTTGCTTAATACTAACAATAGATTTAGTAATAATTTTATAGATTTAGTAAATTGAAGCAAATTGTGCTTTAAGGAGAATATTGTTTTTGTGGTTACAGAAAAAATAAATTATGGTTTAAAAGAGAAAAAAAGAAAGAAAAGATAAAAAAAAAGAAAAGTAAGCGTTCCACAAAAGATTGGAATGCGCAAAACATAAAAACTAAATTAAAGGAACCCAACAAAAAAGAATTAAAAGAATCCAATATAAAACAAAAAAGTTGATTTTCAAAATTATTTTTACGTAATCTCGACGCAAAGCAGCTGAGAGTACTGCGGGTCGCGGACCTGGAAGGGGCAGTTGCCGCCAGGCGACACTAAAACCTTCCCCCACCTCTCCCCAAGCACTCCGGCAATGTTTGCCGTGTCTCCCCGATTTTTTTTCCCTTTTTATCCCCCTTGTTATGGTATTTTTATGGCATTACTATGTTTATTATTTATTTTGTCAAATTTTTTTGTTCACTCATGAAAGGAATGAGTTAGTTTTAAGAGGGTGATAAATGTATATTTTGCAACTCCCTTGCGAGTTCTTTCCTCTTCTTCCTTCGCCATACACGCCTACTAGGTATATTTTAAAGCCAAACTAACACGCACAAAAGACATTAAGCTCGCAACACATAAAGGTCGTAGAAGGTGGCAAATTGCCAACCTGGGGCGATTGATTGGACTATGCGCGACCGGAAGGCCGCGCGGACATGGAGAGATCAGCTTGAGTTCACGTGTTCAGCGTAATAGATAATGTTGATGTAGATATCTTTTAGCCTCTTAACAGCCTGTGCGAAATTATGTATTTTGAAATACGCATTGATTTTACGAACATGATGCCTGTTTATACGTTAGACTTCTCATGCAATTGTGGTTTCTTAAAAAAAAAATCAGAAAAAACAGCTTGATAATTCAACAAAAAACACTTGAAAAAATTAGTACACATATTAGGTAGCTCAATTAGGCATACCAAAGTTATTTATGGTTTTCATGACCTTGTTGTAGATACATAAGATAAGTACATATATTACATACATATTTTTCGAATGGAATTACATTGTGATTTTAAAATTAACGTAGCATATAAAAGGAGGATATTGTATCACAGACCCTATACAGTCGAGAAACAAGATTACGCTGCATCCCTCTTCCTCCTCCTCTACCCATGCAGTCATCGCCCGTTGGCGAACAATCATCTCTACGCGGCGCCAGTGTAAACCGAAACTCGGAAGAGGGCAGAACTCTAGAGGGATAACATTCACATCCAACGCAGTGTTGCTTTACGAAAAATATTATTATATTATTAGAAATGGTAGATCTTTGTGGCGCATGCGGCGAAAGTGCAACTGGCCAGACATTTGATTTGCCGACTTGTGTTGCCTGTAGAGTATTCCTAAAGACAACGGTGAAGGGTAGAAAGATTTACCGCTGTAATTTAGATTCCAACTGCATCGTCGACAAGTATTTCAGGCGTATTTGTTCCTACTGCCGCCTTCAAAAGGCCTTCCGCTCTGGTATGAGCATGGAAGTTTTATTGAAGTCAATCGATAAAGACAAAACTGTAAAAGGATTGGAATTTAAGAAACGTGTACGTTTATGCTACGTCGCCAGTCAAGAAATGGATACACGCTTTACTCCGTGGGTTTCTACTCCACTCCAACCAAACCAAAACCCATGGACGTGACAGACGAGTTTCATGCTGGTGGTCCTTCAGCAAGTACCAGGTAAAGAGGCTGGGAACAAAAGTAAAACAAATGCTAAATACTTGTTTAAATTTTTTGATTTCTTTAAATATTAATCGACCAATTAATTGTAAGTTTCAGCCAAAAAGAAGAAGCTGCCGATGATTATTTATCCAATTTCGTAATAGATCCTTAATTATCAGATGACCTGTTTGATACTCTCTTGTGATTTTTGATATAATTTGAACTTTAGCGTTCACATTGCCATTTCAGAATATAATTGTATAAAATAAGTAAACAATTAAAATAATATAAAAATTATTTGCTTTTTTATTTACTTACTGTTACTTTTTATTATGCAGGTGTTATTCCTATAAGTTGAACTTGCGTGAGGGTCCAAATATCGTAATTACGCCCATGGGCGTCCGCAGACTAAAATTCAGTTGGGGGAAGAAATAAATAAATATTTATGATAAAATAGTTTTAATTATTTTGTTAAGTTAAATAAGAGTCTCCTTGGGGTGTTGACAATAAACATCTATTACACGTTCATCAAAATCTAAAATGGTAGAATTTGTCGCGGAAAAGTCAGTGCAATTAACTTCGGTAATTTTATAGTGGGAAAAATCAGTATAATTCTTTAATACTACTCTCAGTGCTTCTGGGATATCTTTACGTTGTTTTGTAGATCAGGAATCGTACCACATGATGGCCACTGTTAAAAAATAATCAAATTGATAATAAATATGAATTTCTTTGGTAATGTCAATAAAATCTTTCTTATTCATTAGCGTCATTTCACAAGAATGTAATTGAAATACGTAAAATACGTTTTTTTGTCTGTCTGAAAATTGGCTGGCCAACGAAGAAAGTATTGAGTCAATGTACGGAAGGAAAAGTGTACGACGACAATATTCTTGAGCCGTATCAGTAATATAATTTGCTCTAAGCGTTTATTTTTTATATGTCCTGGTGCAAAGATTTCATTTTTCAAATAGTTTGCAAGACTTTCTGCGAGAGAAAGTATTTCGCCAAAAATCGTTTCGATACTTTCTCTTCACTTCTGAATTATATTAATTGGATCTTGAATGTTATTACGCATTTTTAAGAAATCTATTTGAGCGGACTGTAAAGATTGAGTTATCGGTTCCAACATTTTAGAATATCTATTGATTGTTGCTATTGATATTATAAAAACCGGATATCTGCATGCAAAGGAATGCTGAAATGTTGACTACCGTTTCTTAAAATCACCGGTTTCATAACGATTATCAATTTTGTCCGCTTTTTTAACAAAATTATTAGTGAACATTCGAATAATTTTGTGTTTTTATGTCCAAAGAGTTTCAAACAACATAGGAATATTTGGTACTTTAGCCCTCTTATATAAACTTTCCCGAAAAAAAATATAATAATGGCATTAGCCCTCGAGCGGGCACGCTGATGCAAATCTGCTACCACTGTAATTTGATACAAATTACACGTGATTGCTGCTTGTTTACTGTGGCTCGTGTATTTTCTAGTCTTCATACATGTCATTCAGTGGAGTTTATCTCCACGGTTGGTGCACTCCTAAGTCCTTAATAATATTTTATAATGTGTTGGTATCAAAAGTGCTACCGCGCGCCCTGTCATGTAAGATTTATTACATAACATGTTATACTATAGTTGGAAATGCATTATTTTCTTAACTTTAATGAATTAATATATAAATTATGTACAGTTACTACGTGTACAAAGTGTTAATCAAAAAAGACTTTCTGAATGACTCTGAGTAGTGTTTCAACGACGTACCTAAACTAAATTACTTTATTTATTTATTCAATAATTCCACATACGGCTTTTGTAGCCATTTTACAGTGGAATATGTTAACAATAACAGTAGACTTAATATTAGTCGTTTCATGAGAGAAAATGGAAAACCCTTTAAAAGCATTTGCCGTAGCAACAATATCATCTCTTAAATAACACCCACAGATTTCTATCATTTTATTTTAAGTTCTCATAGATGTGTATTTAGCGTTTGTATCGCCAGTTAGTTTATATTTTTTTAAATTTCGTCACATAACTCAATTCGAAAGTCTAACAGGGTTTAAAAATTTCTAGAATTGTTAGTTTTTCATCGTATTAAAATAACATTCCTACCAGACAAAACAATACTTGATACAATTGAATAGAGCAGGGATCGGCAAACTTTTCACCTAGGAGGGCGCAATTTATGTTACTGAGGAGGTGAAGGGCGCATAAGCAAGTTCAGCTGATAGCTCTCTGTATCAGTGGTCGGCAACCTCTATCTAAGAGGGCGCAACTGTAATTATTGGGGGCGTAAAGTAAAGTAACAATATTAGATGTGTACTAATATTTATTAAAATGATATTTTTATATATCTAAAAGAAAAACTATTATAGAATTTATTATAAAAACATGAAAAATAAATCAATGTGAAACTTGGGACTGCATATCTTAAGCCAACTTTCAATAATTTGGCACATAACTCGAGATACCTGATCATAGGCAGTAGTCTAAATTGTAATGGGTGAGTCTCGTTCGGTAAGTAAGTATATAAGAATATATTTTTAGGGCACATTTTCTTAGTTATGGATAGCAATTTTCGTCAATTAAATTCCAAATTTTTCATAATTTTTATGTTACCTTAAAATAATATTATTCTGCATATTTTTTATTTCCATTTCTAAGTCCTCGGTGTTAACGATATTAAACTAAGTTCCAATATTAACAAACATGTCATTTTCCATGAAATTGACGGGATTAGCAAAGAATGTTATTATGGGTTCTACCTCAGAAAACCGAAGAAACCTAAAATTCAATTTCTTCAGGAGAGGTTTAATGTGTTGTGAAAATGGTTCAGGGGTAACATTTTCAGCAATTGCCATCTTCAAAAGGCTTTTTCCTATTAGCTAACAAATGCGAAATTTTAAGTGATTTGATCTTTTTTATTGCTGCAATGCTCTGGTAAAAATGCTCCGCTCTTTAGTTAAAATAGATTCATATCAGAAAATTTCATTTTCCTGATCTCAGAGTTTAACAGATAACTAGTGTTAAAATTTCTGTGGACAGGATTAAATGTCTTTCAACATTACTTTTCCTTGAAAGTGCGACAAAAGCATTACACAATAAACAAACACATATTCCTTTCAAATCAATAAAACAGAATTGTTCGTATCAATTGCCATTGAACTTATATGTCCTTTGTCTCTTATTACTCATATTGGGAATGAAGTTTTCTACAAATGAATTAATAAAGACAACACACAGAATATCGGAAAAATATCAGAAATATTGTGAACTGTTGGTCAATTTAAATTGATTTATGTTTAAGCAATGAGCTATCAGTGGCCGATATTATAAGAGACGAAGGAAAATCTCTCAAAACCTGTACTTTGTATACTAAGCGAAGAACGGAACTCCGAAACCAACGACTCACAACAAATACTCGAGCGTATTTATGCTACAAGACGGAGGACAGAACTCCGAAACCAACGACTTTTGACAAGAACATGGGAGTTTCACGTGACATAGGGAAATAGTTTTTCTGTATCGAGCGACTACCTCCAAATAGCCTGAAGCGGCAAACGGAGCTATAGTACACGACGGGTTGAGAACAAGGATCTCAGTTAGCCTTACACCCGTATTATAGCGATTGAAGGCGAAAGGACACCTTTACCTAGCATAAACTATGGGCGGAGAATTCCCTATCTTTTCATATAGTTCGTACGAGAACTTTTGAATGAATTGTCAGCACATGCACGGCAATCATGCAAACACCATAGCGGCTTCTTCTACTTTCGGCGAGTAATATCCGAAAAACGCTGTGAAGAATGTATTCATACTAGGGCAGGGTAGGGAGAAGGGAAAGGGACGTGGATAAACAAGAGGGGGGTAACGGTGGAGTCATTATGAAAAAACTCTGTTAATGACAGCGATGTCTTTATCCAACAATGTATGTCCCCATTCTGTTCGCTTATAAGTCCTGACCCTGACGATGTTATTTTGTAGCAGACATACGAATCGGCTCGCTGTGATGTAAGATTAAGATGTTGTTTACAAAGTTCTATTCTTCATCTTGTTCCGCAACTTATTGGTCTTCTGAGAGTTTTCCGTTATTGTTTAACTTAAGTTCTCTTTTTGGCTGGCTGCCGACACACACACGTCTTGCGGGCGCCATGGCGCCCGCGATCTCCGCGTTGCCGATCTCGGAATAGAGTATCGCCCAATTTTTCTCTATTGCATCGGCTGCTGATTCGTTTAATAGTATTTGTATAGAAGAACTTTTCTCTTTCGTGATTGAAATAAAATTATGGGTTTCTATTTGTAAATTTTAATGTCTGTGGCAGTGGCACTTGCAGTTTCGTGAAAATGATTATATTTTTGAAACACTGTATTAATGAATGAACCTTGAAATCACCTTTTCACTCTCTGACGAAAAAGTAGACAAATTTGATATCGAGCACCATTGAAATCTGCAGAAAACACTAAACAAAGAGTATACTGAGAATGCCATGGATGACGGAAACCTCGACTATTTTCTCTATAATGCTTCATGTCATTAGTCGTGATGGCGTACAGCATTAGGTTAAGATTTTACATTTAAATACTCATTTCCTACATTCTGAGAGGTATTTATTTCAGATTTCTCAAGTTGATCGTCTATCTCATTAGTTTCTGCATTTAATTTCGTTTTTGAAAAATAATTTGTAATATACATGAGGTTATATTGCAGTTATTGGAAATATAATAATTTTTAATTGGTGTGTTTTCTACACCAGATAAGAAATACGTTCTAAAATTTACCACACTTTCTTATTAAAATCAACTAGGGTTTTCCAACAGAAACGTATTTAGTTAAATACGTAAGAGTGTATATATATATATATATATATATATATATATATATATATATATATATATTATTTTATAATCTTGGTTTCATATTTGGTTATTCTTATTTTAATTAGCTCCCGAGGACACGCGGAGCATGACTCACTGACCCTTATCATACGACACTGATGCGCAGGGGAAAAGAATGTTATTTACAAACTGTTTGATTAATTAAATTTCGAATTAAAGGAGCATATTGCTTGGATGTAAGGAGAAATGACGAAGCACTCATCAAATCAACTCCGGGTCGGCGGACTGCGCGAGAGGTCCTCCGAGATAAGACAATTTTAGCGCGATAAGTGGGGTAGGGAGTCGGTGCGGGAAACCACAAATGAAACTTTCCTTAAGAAGAGATGTAGGCTTGTTTATCAAATTAGAAAGACGAGGGAAACATTTGTTAACATTCGAGTGTAACTGACCACACACAAAAAAAGCTATTGCGTAGCACTACACTAATAGTATCACTCCAATTTCTGTTTATAATTTACAAAAATATTAACTCACATTCAGGATGAAATTGTTTTAATAGAAATTTTACATTGTGCTCATAACCGTGGAAGAAGGATTCCTCTATTTAACAAAATAAATTGTACTACAATCATGTCCTTTACATCACAAATTGGTATAGGTATATCAGCATATTAAATTTTCTAAATGTTCATGAATAATTTCGTTCAAAATTTACATTAAGATCTCATCAACGTATTGACGCTCAATTTCACAGTATGTACCGCTAGACATAAATCTGAAATAATGTAAAAATCCAGGATGACCACTTGCCTCTTCCACTTCACTTATGGATTATACGAAATTCGAATCACAGATATCAGAGAGCATTTTAAATTGAACATATTTCAGAATTTTAATACATATTGAGGAGAACGACTTTCTGCCAAAAAATGATTTTGATAAGAACTGCAATTAATTTTATATTTATCTTATTATTCACTGTCACTCACTATAATTCACTAAAGAAACAAAAAGTAATACGCGCACTATGGCAGAGTCGATCTTTTACACACACTATTGTAGAGTTGATCTTTTACGAACACAATTGCAGAGTTGATCTTTTACATACACTGTTGCAGAGTTGATCTTTCACACACACTGAAGTTGAAAATGCGAATTATACCGAAACATTTGATTTCCTCACTAATATCTATGCACTATTAAACAGAGAAACACCAAATAACAATGATAATATGTGTGATATACACTTATTTAAAAAAGCAGATGAACAATATTTGCTTCCTTAGCTGCAACGGAATGACGACCATTGGAGTATTACATCATTAAAAACAAACAACCGAAGGATATCATAGCATTGTTACACAATTACATAATTCATCCTTTTCCAAATCTGTGAAATTACAATGACGTGTAAGATCCGCCATCCTCTGGTTCTGTCTGTCGATTCTGGACTACGGAACACGATGCCACATTCCAATCCTCGACGACAGGTGGGATGGTTGATGGATTCAATGGGGGGAGTTATGGTTCCTCACGGCTTAAATCGAAAATCATCAACATCGCTGCTTTCTAAAGGTTTTCCTCTGAGTCTGACTTCAAATACGTAGACTCTAACAACGGCTGGAGATGCATTACAGCCCTAAACGCTTGCAAAATACGACAGTAGGGACACAGATTTGCTTTGCTTTTGCAATCGATGACGCACTTACCGGATGCAGCGCACTTGTGAATATGTCTTTTGGTCACCGTCAATTTAATAAATATGATGCAGACACTGCACGCCATAATTCCAAGGATATATTTAGTTTTTTTGTTCCCACAAATTTCGCAACAGGGGTTCTCCATTATAAAAATCTCTCCAAGAGGGTCTTCACTACTAGATGCTGATGAAGTATCTGGAACAATCTTTTGCCTAATACTTTGGATAACAAATTGTATATTCTCCGATTTTGACTGTAACAAAATATAATGAACACTACAGCACAGAGAGATCTCAAGTCTTTTGGCTCTGCTATCCTTTCCCTTCGATTGCTCTGTCTAAACTGACGCATAGAACAGTATGTGGACGATAATGTTATTAAGAAAGGGGGCGGGATGACGGAGATGGTTCGGTGACTGACCATCTTTTTATCTCGTTGGGAGAACCTTATGCAAATAGCTTGCCGAGCAATAATCGGTTCAAGCAGCTACTCCCTTTTCATTGCTACGTAGGCGATGATTCATTTTAGTCAGCGTTAAAATAACCATCTTTCATGATATACAATTGGGTACTTTATTGAATACTAAGTCATGTATACTATTCACTTAATTAATTTCTTGAGTATATAATTTTGTCCAAATAGCCACGAAGCTTATATATTCTCAATTAGCTGTTAAAAGTTTGTACTATATTGCAGCTAATTTTCAATAAGTCCTTAAAGGCTAGTTTCGTTTAATTTTTGAGATATGAAGGACATGTCCCCTGCGATGGATACACGTGTAGTGACTGTTTTTAGCTTTTCAGAATGAATAGTTCCTTTGGCGTGAGGGATATCATTGATGACATTTATTTAGGTAAAATAGAAATGTTGTACTTATCACAAACTCCAAAACACGATAAAAATAGGAAAAAATATAACCACCATTACACAGAAAACACTTTTTGTTCAAGTTTTTTATATTCGCCTTTTTGTTTTTTTCTTAGGGAATATAAGGAATAATTACTTTTTTACATAATTTCTTTAGCCTGAGATAGACGATACCAAAAGAGAGGTTAAATCGAGCTATCGGTAATATCGGCGCTTGGGAATCCAATAATGCGGAGCTTCCCTACTACTCCCTGATCGCGAGACATGACATTCTTTCCCTTCGTTTCTCACTTCCAGGCCACACCCTCCTTATCTCCCTCTAGCCGATGAGTGAGAAATACTCAGTCTGCGCTACCATACGATGGGAGGGGTCGGAAGCCCTCCGGGTGATGCCAAATCGGGCCATTCTTATGGGGCCCTAGGAGACGCACGGCACCATGGGGGAATTTTCAATGCAAATACAATACAACAATTGCCCGTCAAATATGACGGGTATGTGTGGATTAAGTATTAAATTTAAGGCACTTTCCATTTTTCTTCTCTTTCTCTCTTTTCTCTCTCTCCTCCTCCATTTTATCCTCCCACCCTCCCCCTCCTTCTCTGTATTAATAGACTTCCTAGTCCCAAAATTTTCGCAATCTACTCTGCACTCGTATATATTAAACGTATGTGGGCTGAGACAACAATTGATTCTCGAAGTTTAACAATGACGATCTCGAGTATAAGACATCCCCTTCTTGACAAAAGCTAATCTGGACAAGTATATACTTAACCCTTGAGCGAGCGCGCTCTTGTTTGTTACTGGCGAGCGGCGTACTTTGTCCACGGCGTAATTTTTGCAAAATAACTCATGTGCTTGATGGTATTATTGGTTTATTTTTATCAAAATGATGTTTTATGTTTTACAACTACAACTTATAATGATAGTTCTTAATAAAAGAAATTATATTCCAATTAAAAATATTGTTATATAGCAACACACAAACCTAAACTAAAATTAACGAGGGTTGAGATCTGGGTGTTTTCCAGTCCGGGTGGAGGGGATGCGCCGACAGCGAATCAGGTAGTCCCCCCCAGGCTGGTCCTATGTTGTCAAAACTCATCGAGCCTCACTGCTTCGAGCTGTGTGCTGTTCGTGCTGTAAACCTTCGACTCTTAACGTTACCCTGTGACTTTTATCGCCTTTTGAGTTTTTATGAGAGTATACCTTAAGACTTCTTCTTTTTGAAATAGATTGATAATGACAAAATGATTTGGAAATTCTCAAAAGTAACTTATAAATGATTATGAACAAAACAAAATAAAGAATTAATTCAATAATAGTGATGTATTTTTATAACAAAAAATTTTTGGGGTGTCAAGGGCATCCCGCACGATTACTGGCGGTTGAAAAATGAACGCGAGTACCGCAGGGTGAAAATTTAACGTTGTTTCTGAATGACGATTTTCTGAAACTATAACATTTCTTGCATTGCCAGTTTCCGAAACAATTTGCGTATAGAGGAATACGAGTCGTTCGGAGTGTACGAGAACGGCTGAGCGCTTGGGCAGCGCGGTAGGCAAAATGCAGTGGAGGGGGTGGAGTTGAAATGTCGTGTAGGGGGTGGATTGGAAATGTAGTGGAGGAGGTGGAGTGGAATCGCGGTAGAGGGGGTGGTGTGGAAATGCGGTGGAGGGAGTGCAGTGAAAATGCGGAGGGGGTGGAATGGAAATGCGGTGGAGGGGGGAATGGAAACGCGGTGGAGGGGGTGGAGTGGACATCCGGTGGAGGGGGTGGAGTGGAAATGCGTTGGAGGGAGTGGAGTGGAAATGCGTTGGAAGGGGTGGAGTGGAAATGTGTTGGAGGTGTGGAGTGCAAATGCTGTGGAGGGGGAATCGGCAGAAGTCTAGGTAGCTACGCATCCTAAGCTTCGCCTCCACAAATCCCAACTCTCGTTAATTGAAGTATAAGTAACAATTATAAAATTTCCATTATTAATATGAATTACACAAAGTATTACATGATTGACAAATATATGTTGCTTTAACATGTTTCATGCAAGAAAATTTATTGGTAGAATCACATTTAATGGTTGTGTCCACATTTATTCTTCTACCGCATAGCACACATCGTCCACGCTTTTTTCTTTCCTGGTGCTAGCATATAAATTCTCTTTCCGCTGGTTCTCGATATTTTGAAAGGAGTATCTTCACATCTGACGGTAGTGAATTTATTTTTGCTCTTTCAGTGAGAAAGGGCTTCATCAATGCCAATGACAATTCCTTCAAAAATTTCTTCTTGGTTGGCTCGGATTGCCATCGTTAGAAAATAAAATATTTGCGCATAAGTATATCCCCGCTATATTCGTTAGCGAGAAGGATATTGCCAATGACAATACTAGCTTCAGAGTAAGTACTACACATTTGATTTACTGTGTCTACTCCACCCTTAGCCATGTTGTAGACCAATATAATTGAGGGTTTAATGGTTACATCATCAATTTCTGTTTCATTATGCATTGTTGATATTACTATTACTGCCATATTCTTTTTTTGACATGTTGGACGACGAGTAATCGAACGCCATATAGTCGGTGATCTACCGTATGGCACTCTGCAGACATTTCAAAGTAAAGTAAAAATTAAAACTTTAACTTAACAGATTTACATTCTAAAATGACACCTACGTATAAACTAAGAATAAAGGCAAGATTAGCCTATTTCATCATAGAATTGTTTATTCTACAATAATCAATAAACGAAATATTTGATTCTATGAGCATTTGAAAGTTCAATGGAAATTGAAACTGTAACTTTACAGACATGAGTATAAACATAAAGAATATAACTTATATGACAAACCATGCTGCGTACTCAGCATAAAATAATCACTCTTTCAATCGTATATTCAATCCACCGCGTCTGCTAGAAGGAAGGAGTAAAAGCAAATAATGACTCACACGACCAGGAGCGCGGCGTATTCAGTACCATACGGATGACTAATGCTATTATCACTCCGATTATTAAACTACAACAGATCTTTGAGGTACGAAAACTTTCGCATCTTGAAGTCAAATAAACCCAGAAGGTTTACACAATATCTCATAGGTGCCAGACAGAAATCAGCGTAGCCACATTGAAATTAGTAAAATTGGCGTACTTTATAAACAAGCGCGATCGCTCGAGGGTTAATAAGGAATTTCGAGGCAAACGAATTAAACAAAAAATATTAGACATTATTTTATTTAAATAACTGAAATTTGTTACCACAATGAGCTCGACTATTCATAAACACGGTCATTTTTTTATTTATTTATCGCTTTGTTCGCGAAAACCTTTGATTGAAAAAAGAAAATTATGTATTATACAAAATTCGAACTTGACGCAAAAATCCGCATCTTGGAAAAGACGGTGTATTTTTTAATAATTTTGGGACTCGGGTTTGCTGACAAAATGTTTTCTAGTATGTGAGGTGTAATAGGTTGAGAACCGGAGCTTTTGATCAGATGGTAATTAATACTAATATTGATATTTAATAAGTCAGAGTAGACTTCGCATTTTTTCAGCTTTTGAATCCGGGTCTTCCACTAGAAGGATATCTAGGACGGATTCCCGGTCAAGTTCGCGATTTTTCTCCTTCTTTCTAATCTATTATAACTTCAAGGATATTCAACTTTCGTACTAAGTCACCATTAAATTATATTAATTAAAAAATAGCTTTAATTTACTTACCTCATTTTGCATTCTAACTGGGGAGTTTCTAATAATACAGCATTTATAATTGGCGCGATTAATATTTTCAATAACATGTTATACCGGGATTGTCCAACCTAAGGCAAGCGTAAGCTTTTATACGGCGCATGATGTCTGAATATGAAAGCCATGTTTGACTTAAATAAAGTTATATTTTCATGTAACTCATCGTCTTATTACATTTCTGTAAAACGTTTCTCCCCCAAAATTCCTTAGACTCGAGTTTCAATTTTATAATAGTGCTTGGCAATTGAATAGTGTCAGAAGTCAAAGAGAGCGATCATGATGCAATAAGGAGACGCCGAGTAGACTCCTAGAAAACCTAAACAGACACCTTCCATTCAGCTAACGCCCACTGAGAACACCAATCGGAAAGAGAACTTCTTACTTCTTATACATAGCTATGTATAACAGCTTGGGATTGCGGACGTGCCTTGCCATACCAAATAACCTCCCCACGCGCTCTCACGTGATCTCTTCATAATCCCCGACTAATTAATCATTGCGACACACCAAATCATTGATTTTTGCGATGTATTTCCTTCAATCATAAGTTGAGAAGAATTTGTTTCTGCTGCACAATTTCTATTGGGCATGTTTAATGAGATATAATAAAATGCGCACATTTTGGATTTGTTATCAGAACCGCGTTTTAGGATATTGTAACTAAATAGATTTTCAGTTCGTGCGTGTCTGCAAATATCTTTCTCTGGAGACCTCGACATTATTCCAGTAATAAGCACTGCAATGAGTTACATTTATCAACGGAGCACTACAATGAAAGATTTAATTGATATTTTTTCACTAAATATCATTTTTGTTGCGAAGACGAGTGTTCATTTATCGGAAATTTTCTGTTGACGCTGGTGAATCCGATTTCAGTGAGAGACAAGTCTGGTAGAAGTCACAGATATAACAAGTGTCGTCCAATTGACTGATGTAACAGCGTTAAATGGGGCGATGGAGAAGGCCATACTGGAACGCTTCCCATCCCCTCCTTAACCGCTGAACACTCGGCATTCACCCAACTTGCTCCTCCCTATTACGTCATCCTTTTCGTTGCTAACAGAGGAGAAGCGGTATGCGCAGTTAGAATCTGGGGTGGCTCTGAGAGCGTTCAGAAGACTTCAAGGCCAGTGGGGGTTAGCTAAATGACGGGTGTCTTAAGGTGCTCGAGTGTTTTACCCCGGGCCTCCTTATTGCATTGTAATCGCTCTCTTTGATGCCTCGTTGCGAATGTCTCATTCTCCCGAGTCTGTAATCCCGCTTCGCTATTCCTCTGTTCGCTTTAACCTTACTTGAGGCCAAATTCAATAATTCCAACAATGCCTCTATTAATAAATTCGCTAAAACATTCTGCCGAAGGAGCGACTGAGCATCTGCACAAAAATACTGGTTTTATCGGAATAAGAAAAAAATTCCTTATTATTTTCAATTTTCTAATGTTTTAAATTCGCCGATTATTCATGATTCGCATTAAAGTTGACAGATAAAGTTGACAGTAATTATTTAAATGATTGATTTGGAATAGATATAGTCTCAACGGTATATTTGTTTATCTTTCCAAATAGATATCTGCATGATACCGTGCTGATCCATCCTTGCTCTTAATATCATTGAATGACTATTCATAAATTACTCATGCACAGAAATATGGAATAAAATCTGGCGATTAGTAATCGTTATAACAAACCGCCAATTGCAAAATAAAACGTTATTACCGCATTATAGCTCATTTCGCGTGAATCAATGGCGTTATAACTCAATCTTCCGATGAAGATGCATTTTTAAATCACTCGTTAATATTAATTTCGGAAACTAGATTTTTTAAATGTACCACTCTTTAAGCTGTCGCAAATCATTCGCTTGGAAACGAATCGAAATATACCGTGGAAAGACCCCGAGCAGAAAATACAGCATTAAAAAATCTAATTTCAGTGAACTCGAAGAATATAAATTCTACTCTCTCCGCAATCCTATTTATGCCAACCCAACGTGTTCATATCGCGAACTTTTAATCTTCCCTTGAGGCTCGATTTTGCTATGACTTCGTACACAAACACAGAGATAACTCAACATTATGATGTATACATATACCCCTAAGAAATGAAACCCATCACACGAACGCTGCATGGATGCCGTACACATAATAACAAACATAATTGGGTTTGCATAGATTTTGTTCTGTGGATCAGACGCTCGTTGTTTATATTCCCGCCTTTCACCCTCCACCGAGTGGTATCTATTAATTTGTCTTCCGTCGTCCAACTCCCTCGCTAGTCATTCGTTAATCTTCGAGGTAATTGGTATCCAGAGGCTCCGCACCCTTTATCCTTAATATCCCTTTAATATAGAAGTGCGCGAATGGAAAGAGAGCGATTGTGAGATACGTGTAGATGTGAAATATTTAGAAAACTGTGGCATTCGAGCATTCAGTATGTGTTATCAATATCCTGTAATGAAAATCGTCAAAAAACATGCGTTATATTTATTGAAAGCGGGACGAGATATTCTGCATGGACGTCCTTCTAAAGGGCAAATTTTCTTATTGCAGGCTGATATGCGTCTAAAATTTGTGCAAGGAGGTCATTTAATGGATCATTCCGATGTTGTTCTTAATTGGAGAAATAATACAGTGAAGTTGTTGCGTTTGTGTTCCTCTTAAAGAAGAGATATTTAAACGAGAGTACTCCAACGTCGCCGTTCACGATATCTGTCTAGGATGCGATGCATCTCATGAGGATCCCGCGATATCAAGTTCTGGAAGGCACATTCTGGAAATGCCCTCTTCCTCAGAAAAACTCTCTTCAAGTCGATTCTCCCGAAGGATAGAAAAACACCTCAGGAAAACCTGTTGAGTCTCTTTTTGTGTTTAACGAATATTCTTTCTTCATTTATAAAAAGTATAATTATCAATTTTATTTTATTTTTATTATTTTTCCTCAAATTAAAACTCATTGAAGGAAACTGAAATTAATTGGCCAGTGTATTTAGCATTTCTCTATAGCGCATAATAATTTCACCGCGCTTAATTTAGGTTCCATTAAAATGCACCAAATACTCGTTTGCATGGATCGGGTTGTGACTAAATAAGTTCATTCCGCATGAAAACATTTTGTTTAAAGCCGGTATTCGGTTTTTCCTCTTAGAATTTCAGGAAAAAACACAAAAATATAAATGACCATGGGAGGTAACGACTGTTTAATTACGATGATAATTTTTTTAAATACGGTACATAAAACAATATAACATTAATGCAGAAATACTTCGTGGTTAAATGCTTTAAGTATGTGAGCTAGGAATTTTCAACCGGGCCTACGTTAAAAGTATTGAAAGAGTACTCATAAACGGCGCTAGTACACTCGTAACTGCAGAAGATAACGATCGCCTGAAGAGAGAACCTCCGTGTCATTCAGTGTGGCGTACATTTTTAACATCCTCTCCTAAATACATAATCGTTTGTAATGGCAGATTTGTGCCTCATTTATGGTGACAAGTAAAAGAGGACGATTCTCGGAATTTACATTTTCAACGCCTGCGCGGAGTTCATGAGATTAACGGTGTGCTACAGAAGATTATACGAATGCCTTTATCAAAAAAATGTGTAGTGGATAGATATTTTAGATTGGTTTGCGCGTATTGCCGCCTGCGGAAAGCATTCCAAGTTGGCATGAACCTGCGATCGTTCCTGAAGGATGCGGATTAAGATCGACATGAATCCCTGTGCAAATAGTGGCACCAAATGCACATGACATATCGATGGAGACAAGCTTTGCACTCTTCTCTGTGTGAACATGCTCCCAAACAACTGTCCCCAGGAGTCTAGGAGGTGAGGGAAATGTCGAGGAACTCATCTCCACAAACAGACACTTCGGCAGGTTCCAGTGAAACGGATCGAGAATAAAGGTAAATCGAACGTGACATAGTTGTTTAAATGTTTTTGTGACTTCTTTTCGTAGTGGTATTCTTCTCGAGCGACCATTTTGTTCTATTCGGGAAAGAAGACGGTAAATCGACTTATTTTTGTAGAAGACAAAATCCTTATAACTTTTTTTGAGTAAATTGAATTTTATTTTAAAAATCCCAGAATAAAGTACACTTAATTTTTGCGCAGTATCATTCATCTCTTAAGAGTGTCTATTATGAATGATATTATCCATAAATATGAAATATCATTCTATTTAGTTTAGCCGTTTAGGCTGTAATAAGATCTTTAGTGGATCGCGGCGGAGGCGTGACGTCATAGGACTTGGGTAAGGTAGCATAGCGTACATTTTAATGACATTGGACGCCATAGAGTGATTTTAAGAGATATATGATTTACATAGTAATATGTGGGTTGATTTAATCAAATTCTCTGTAGCCATTTTTGAGTAAATAAACCTTTTTTAAAAATCGCCAAGATTAAACTACCCTTAATTTTTGCGCAGTATTATTTTTATGAAAAGGCGTCTGCAAAATATTATATATTGCACACATACGAAATATCATTCGATTTTATGTACGCGTTTGGACCTTACAACAGCGAACAGACAGACAGGCAGACAGACGCCATAGCGAAAACCACTTTTATGGAGTAAGGGACACTTAAAACTTGAATTTCCATCAAAATCTCAGTCCATTTTTTTCACGATAACATTACTTTCTCAATATACTATGTATATGAGAACGTAAAAATTAAAAAATGAAATCATTTGTTTTTTTTTGGTAAAAACTCTTTCGTGTAATTTTTAATATGGTCTGTGAATATCGAGTTCATTTTTCCGTTCATCATACGTTATTTCTTATGACGCTTGAAGATATTTTTATCCACTGTTCGATAATAAAAAAGGCCGTTTTACTGCACATGCCATATTGTAATTCTTCCGAAAAATGGTTACTTTGTTAAGATGCATTTTATTATACATATTAAGCACCACAGTAAAACTACCAATAATATTTTATTCCTATGTTACTCATAAACAATCTTATGTTTTGAATCACCAAAATAGAAAATAATATAGGGTATAATGTCATTTTCCTTATTTAAAAAAATCCACATTTACTGAATTCACTTAGCTCGGACACATTTTTCTCCCCTTCATTACTTGTCATTTTTACCGATTTCTGAAAGATACGTGCATCCTCGGTCGAGTTTTTATTTCCGTTGAGATTTAGTTCTTTTGATAGACTTATATTTTCAAGCTTCAGTTTTTCGAAACAAATGCAGTATATGATCAATTAAACCAAAAACTTCTATTTAAAGAAATTTAATCTGTATAATGACATAATTTTAGTTGAGTTTATGGACTAAAAAGAAGATGACTCTCTGCGAATCTGAATCGGGAAAAATTATAACTAAACATCTGGCAATAATACATTCAATTTATTGAAATGGGAAATAATTTGCAAAATGTCAATTAAACGAGATAACTCCAACGTTAACCTCAAAATGACAAGTACAACTTTGAATGCATTTAAGTAGCATTCAATATAACAATAACAATAATAAAGTACAATTATTCAATTTAATAATATGTAGAACATAATCTTCACATAAACATAAGTGCAATTATATACACTGATCATGAATAATCCCTATTTTGTACTAATAATCGAAAAGTTAAGATGGCAAGATCAGAGTTAAAAGAGTTTTAGTTACATTTAGATATCTCGAGAGAAATAGACATAACTACAGAAGAGGGAACTCTTAAAGCACAACTTCAACATCGCTACCTGAACTCACGTGAGAACACTTGAGCTACTCGGGTGATAGCGTATAGGGGGAAACCATTAGGAATTCTCCGTCACTGAATCCCCGTGACCTACAGTCAATCCCTTACCTCGTTCGTAAGGAAGCTGCACCGAATGTCCTTGCTGAGAAAAGGAATGGTCGCAATATAACGCTTTCGCAATGCGAGAAAAAATAACTTCCGTAGCCAGGGTTACCAAGCCTGGGATAACGTTATAAATACTTGCATATGTACACATTCAGTCTAGATTAGAGAATTTCTTTTAAAACTTCGCAATATTCCTCGAAAAGAGGGCTATCACTTCTTTCCTGAGATCTGTCCAAGAAACATCTGGTGCGGATTGTGCATTTGTTACATTGTTTAATGTGAAAAATCAAGATTAATTGGTCATTCAAAGTGTTAGTTGTTATTTGTGATTGTTTTATTATAGTCAACGCTGAATTTTCAATATAAATATGGAAGGTACGTAATTAAAATAATTTTATTTATATAATATTTATACTTTCTAATTAGGTTGCGCTGTCTCTAATTTCTGTTGTTAATTTTGAAGATTTGCATGTTCATTTGATACAAATAAGTACCCTGCAGTAGCTGGTCTCTAAAGATAAGAAAATCGTTATCTTTTCCGGATTCCAATCGCTATTTTAAAGATTATCTTGATAGACTTTTTACCCATATACGTATGTAACTCAATATTTGGAAAACCCTAGTTGATTTCAATAAGAATGTATGGTAATTTTTCGATCGCATTTATTATCTGGTGTAATAAGCACACGAATTAAAAATAATTATTTTTCCAATAACAGCAATAAAACCTCATTTTTATTACAAATTATTTTTTAAAAATACGAAATTGAATCCAGGAATTAATGAGATAGATAATCAACTTGAGGAATCTAAAATAAATACCTCTCAGAATGACAGAAATGTGAATTTAAATGTAAAACCTTTACTAAATGATGTACGCTTCAGCGACTAATGACTTGAAGCACTATAGTTAAAATAGTCGAGGTTTCCGTCATCCATGAAATACTCTCTATACTCCTTGATTAGAGTATTCTGCAAATTTCTATGTTGCTGTATATCAAATTTTTATAATTTTTCTTCAGAGAGTGAATAAGGGATTTCAAGGTCCTTTTATTAATACAGTGTTTCAAAAATATAAATATTTTCATGAAACTACAAGTGCCACTGCCTCAGACATAAAACTTTACAGGTAGTAACCAATCATTTTATTTCAATCATGAAAGAGAAAGCTCTGCGATACATATGCTGTGAACGAATCAGCTGCCAATTCAATAGAGAAAAATAGGGCAATACTCATTCAATATTGTCAAGTAATGTTTTGTGTGGTAGAAATGATATTTTATTACAAGGTAAAACTAACAATTCAAGAAATTTTTAAACCGTTTAGACTTTCAAATTGGTGGAGGTGGCTAAATTAAAAATAATCATTTAGTAACTTACAATACAAACTCTATTTACACATCTGTGAGAACTTACAATAAAATAATAGAAATCTGTGGGTGTCATTCAAGAGATGACAGAGTTGCTGCAGTAAATGCCTCCAAAGTGTTTTCCATTTTCTCTCATGAAACTACTAATATAAGAAAATAGTACAATTATTAAAAGATTTTAGATTTCCTAAGTGTATCCCCTGAAAAACTTGCATTCCCGAAGAATCTCTTGGGTTTCTTCCATTATCAGATCGCAGTGCAGATTAAATATACAGTGAGATATTAACGGCGTGCTCTCAATTTAAATCGAAAATAGAATACTAAGTTGGTCCGGTAGATGACGAATGTTCTGCAATGGCTGGTAAGGAGGAGGGTGAGCATGAAAAATTAGAACTTTGCACCCGAGAGCAATGTTTGCCCATTAACAATGGTAATTGCGCTGATTTTTCCTGCGACAAATTCTACCATATTAGGTTTTATTGAAAGTGCAATAGATGTCTATAGTCAACACCCCAAGGAGACACTTATTTAACTTATCAAAATAATAAAAAATATTTTATCATAAATATTTATTTATTTCTTTTCCGACTGAATTTTAGTCTTATAGGAGTAACACCTGCATAATAAAAAGTAACAGGAAGAAACTACTAAAGCAAATTATTTTTATATTATTTTAATGGTTTACTTATTTTATACATACAGAATTCTGAAAATGGAAATGTGAACGCTAAAGTTCAAATTATATCAAAAACCACAAGAGAGCATCAAACGAGTCAGCTGGTAATTCCGTATCTATTATGAAATTGGATAAATATTCATAGTCTGCTTCTTCTTCTTGCCTGAAGGTTACAATTAATTAGTCCATTAATATGTAAAGAAATCACAAAATTTAAATAATTACTTGGCATTTGATTTACTTTTGTTCCCAGCCACTTTACCTGGTACTTGCTGAAGGACCACCAGCATGAAACTCGTCTGTCACGTTAATGGGTATCTATTTGGTTGGAGTTGAATCCCACGAAGGAAAGCGTCTTTCCATCTCATGACTGGCGACGTGGCATAAACGTACACGTTTCTAAAATTCCAATCCTTTTACAGATTTGTCTTTTTCGGTTGACTTCAATAAAACTTCCAGGCTCATACCAAAACGGAAGGCCTTCATAAGGCGGCGGTACGAACAAATACTCCTGAAATAATTGTCGGCCATGCAGGTGGAATAGAAATGACAGCGGTAAATCTTTCTGCCCATCACCGTCGTCCTCATGAATAATCTGCAGGGAACACAAGTCGGCAAATAGAATGTCTTGCTACTTGCACTTTCGCCGCAAACGCCACAAAGATGTACCATTTCTAATAATATAATAATATTTTTCGTAAAGCAACACTGCGTTGGATGTGAATGTTCTCCCTTGAGAGTTCTGCCCTTTTCCGGGTTTCGGTCTACACTAGCGCCGCTTATAGATGATTGTTCGCCAGCGGGCGATGAATGTGTGGGTAGAGGAGGAGGAGGAGGGATTAAGCGTAATCTTTATTCTTGACCGTATCGGGTCTGTGATACAATATCCGTACGTTTTTATGCTACGTTACTTTTAAACTCACAATGTATTTGCATTCGAAAAATATATGTATCTACTTATCTTATGTATCTAAAACAAGGTTAAGAAAACAAAACAAAACTTTGGTATGGCTGAAGAAACTACCTAAGATATGTACAATTTTTTTCAAGTGCTATTTGTTGAATTATCAACCCGTTTTCCTTAGCAATATTAGTGTAAAATTTTCGTTTTGGATCACGTATTAGCGGAGATAAAAAAGGTCTGGGAATGATTTTATTGCAAGAAAAAAGATCGTTTAGGTTTATAGAGTTGGAACGAAGCAAATCATACGAGATATTTCTGTAATGGATTTATTTATATTAGCACATAAAATTATATTTCTTCTCTTGCGGCATTTCTCTTGTCTTCCACTAATTACAATTAAATAATATTCCATTTCATTTTACATGTTTGGAGCACAAGATCCACCTATTTCGTGGTTTTGGTTTAATATTTATTAATATTTTCTCTTCATTTTTCTTTAGGGCATAAAACGCATAACCCAGTGAACGTGATTACAAATGCATATTATCTACTTACAAACTGTCAGATTAAGTAAGATATGACGTCGAGTGTAGTGTGCTAATACCATCCGCGGACTAATAATTACGGATCAACTACTTCGGCGACAACATCTTTAAAAACATCTCTAAAAGACGGTTAGTTATAGGGTGGACGCTTTTACTGAGGCCGCCTAGGAAACAGTAAGCCGATGTGTTAAGAAATGGGGGGATAATGAGGCAGCAAACAAGTTACGCCAGGGTCGGCAGACTGTGTGAGAGGTCATCTCGCATATGGCGATGAATGCACTAAGAGCGTCACGTTCTCGGTGTGTGAAACCTCAAGTGAAGTGTTTCTCAGATAACAAGCGAGCCATTAATTTGAAGGAAAAGCTCGCCAGAAAACGCGAGCGCCCCACGCGTTACCAGCTGAAATATATCGAGTGGCAGCGAACGAAATACTCGAATTTAATATAACGATTTTTTAAAATTAGCATTTGTCAACATATATTATATACAGGTGGTTTTATTTGAAGGTGGATTACTCAAACTATTTTATGAATATTTATCTAGAAGTTTGGTAATAAGAAAAATATCTAACGGATCTTTCTTTCTTTAGTGGCTGCCACTTTCCTTCCTTTCGTACAGTTGGCGGATCCTCGCGCTCCTCATACTTGAGTCAACACAAGCTGGTGCGGATCCGGTTATAAATTGTTATAGTTGTTTTTGATTTTCCGTTTATATTTAGTGCAGGGATCCCAAAAACTACTCCTCGCAGGCCATATGCGAATCACATCAAACCCTTCTCGATTTATAAAGAAAAATGTTATTTGCGAATTCCAAAATTTACTTTTGTTATTTAAACTAAAACATCTTGTGCTTTCAGAATTTTCTAGTTCAATTTGAACCTTTGCGAGGATATGAAGAATTTCAGCACCTTAGGTCAAGCGGTTAGGGATGGAGGTTGGTAAAAACCGTCCCTATACAACCTTCCCTCGTCTTACGAACTTAACTCGTTCCACGAAAACTGTTGACATTCTTGGTCGTTATGGCCTATGATGTCTTATTGTATATATTGGCGGTATTAGCTTATGGTATCCTAGCCTATGTTTTCCTACGATAGGTTAAATGTGACGCATATGTACTTCGACCGCTCGCCTTTTTCCAATCTTAGAAAAATATTTAGTGTGTGGGCTACACTTAAAGCCCTTCTCTCTTTTTCCACTTCACCACTTGCAATACCTGAAAGGCTAGCACGTTTAGGAGCCATGATTCACAAAAATTATATCTTTATTAAAAAGATAAAAATGTACTCCACTCAGGGAAGCGAATTTCACAAATAACGGGAACGGGCGTACTAACAAGACTGAGATAATGCTTGTTATTCAAAACAGCGTGATGTAATCTGAAGATATTTACCGAGCATTCCCGAACTTTCCTGATGCGGATAAAGCACGTATAACCGAAAATGTATTCGATATTAAAAAAATATGATTTTCATGCGAACATAACGAACTCGTAGAAGCGAAAATTTGTTCGTAAATTGCAAAAGAGGTATGAAATTGCTCAAAAACTCGTAAAACGGAAGTTTGTAAGGCTGTAGGTGTATGCTTCAAGTTTGTAATAAATTCATACACAAAATGTTGTAAAGCAATTTCACTGTAATAAATTTAACAGCTGCTATCTGTAATATTATTAAACCTCTATTTAGTGTTTATCCCGATTAAGTGTACAAAAAGATATTCTCCCTGATAAACGTTAAATAGGTGTTTCACTGTATATTCAATTTATTCATCTATTAACCGTCAGTTGATAAATATGAAAAGTTTTATAGTGTTATAAAGGTAGGGAGGGGTAGCCCCTGTGATTAATCAACGTATTACTGCTTATAATGGTATAGTCACCGAATTCAAATTTCACATATAGCATGGAGTAGGAACATCAAATATCCTGCTCCATCGACAATAATAGTAAAGAATAATTTTGCATTCATTCAGAAAGCAAGCATTTTTATTATTCCTGCTTAAATTTGTATTTATTATCAAATATTTCATTATAGCAAATATAGGGATTTAGGTTTACCGTAATATAGAGAAGCAAAATACGGATACTTTTTATTGAAGAATTATCCTTTCGTATAGCCTCCATTAAAGGGGGTCACCCGCTGACGGTTACATAGTAATGTTCATAATAGCGTTGAAATTATTAACGGAATACTACAAACACTGAAGAAAACATTTTCAAATAGACAAATCAGCATATCAGTTGTTAGCTTGTACCAACATAGGTTTGTCATATTTGTAAGAAGAAAAAAATACAAATTTCAAATACGTGAGCTTACAGTAACAAAAAATATATATATTAAACTAATTTATTGAGGACTAAAACTATTACAAAATTTTTAAACAAAATCTACTTTCCTTGCTTTTAAATCGGGAAAATAACCAATTGATGTATAATTTTGAAACGCTACTTTGTGCCGTTGCAGTAGTGACTGGGATTGTTACCATAATTCGAATTGAAATGTATAAATTTGAGAATGTATCTAGAATTTTGTGAAGTAACTGTTAGCACTGTATTGCCGTAGTGTACTGCGCACAATCTGAATGAGATATCTGGGAAAAGAGTCTTATTTCGTGATATAGGTAATCACATTAATGTCGCTACTGTCGCCATCTTGCAAAAGGGCATCTAAATCTATGCAGTGTCTTTTCAAGTTGTCGTTGCACATTATCCTCAATGCTGGAATATTGTTCAAAAAGCCAAAATTAGCGTTGTGTTCAACTAATTGTTTGAACCGTTCTTATACCGAGAGTATTTTCTGATCTAAAATGCTCTGAAAGCAATTACGATAAAAATTATTTCGTAAGCCTATTCGTTTCTGTCTGAATTCCGATGGCATATCATTTTCTTCGCAAATTTTCCGCGCGGTTTCCTTTGACGAGGCAGTTCTAAAATTTTGCAAAAATTCTTTGAAATCTTTAAAAAATGTGACTGCCATGCTTACATCTGCAGCTATACTCTGAAGACTTTTACTGACTTTATAGATTGCAGACAACAATTCATCAGAAGGTAATATAAATTCAAAATTGATCTCATTTTCAGGTAATGACTGGGCTTCGCTTTTAATTTTAGGATCTGTCGTAGTTTCACTTACTTCTTCTTAAGCAACACGAATTTTATCGAAATGAAGACAAATAGGTTTTACAGACTTCATTTGGCATTCACTCCTTGTTTCTGAGAATGGTTTTAAAGTAAAATGTATAAGATAGGTTGTAAGAATATTCCACCTTTCGGCAGACGCTGATAAAATTGTGTAAAACGTTGAATTGTATCGACAAACGACATCGCCATAGACACTGATGAAGCCATAACTCCAAGATGCAAATTTTTGTACAAACAATGCTTTTGAATTCTCAGACAAAATGCTAGACTGGGCGCCTTGATGTCGACCTACCATGTTTGCTCTATTATCGTAGACCTGACCGCGACAATCGCGTAAATTTTCGCCTAAAGTTGGTAAACGTGTTTTAAGTTCTTCGTTCAGACACAATCTGGCGCTACTTATAATATGTATGTATAGTATAGTATAGTATATGTATGTATGTATAGAGGCTATAAAATATTCATTAATTTGAACTTCGCCGTTATCAATTCGCACAATAAATGTTAACTGTTCTTTAAGACTTTTGTCCATAGAACAATCTAATTGCACGGAAAAATATTTGCTCTTTTTTATTCGAGATATTATTTCCTCTCAAATTCGTTGACTCAATAGAGCAATAAGTTCATTTTGAATTTTCCAACCTAAATAATGATCTGCTATTTAATTCGCGATTATTCGTCTTAAATGTTCAGCCATTAATGTATAAAATTTAGCTAATATTTAAATAAGCCAAAGGATTTTTCCATGGTTTTCGTTGTGCACTTTACTGTTGCTACCTCGAGAGGCGTCGTTATGTTTAGCTAAATATTGAATGTGTAGATTCGTCATGTAACGATGTTTCCTCTTCAATATCAGCTGGTTTTACGAATTTTTGTAAACTACATTTTTGCAAATCTTCACTTTCTTTTCGTTTCGCGGCTCTTGTTCTCTTCTGGTAATCACTTTCATATTTCCGAATTTCTTCACGATCTCGGCTGGGACCCGCACTCATTTTAAATGCCCTAAAAGAAGCTATTAAAGTTTTAATTTTTTAGTTTCACTAAATGTTCACCTTTATTACTTGAAAATTATTAAAAATATTGGAACCTAACTAACCGCGGCGAGTATGTCAATTTCACCGTACTCAATGTGTTTTGTACAGCAAAAGGTGACAGGCGTAAGCTAACGAGAATAGACGAATCCGATTTGCGGAAATAAGAAGGATAAATTCGAATGAGTGCAAGAAAACAGGGATAAAATAAAATGCGCCCATAGTTACTGCGCATTCTTGTGGCAATTGTAGCGCGATATTTGAAAAGGATAAATCCCCCGCTGTGTAGTCATCGGGTGCGAGTCCGACCCGACCCATATTTTTTAACTGTCTGGTCCTAGAGATAAAAATCCGTAGCAAGAAATCGTGAAAAAATAAAGATATTATTTCAGAGCCAGTCATTTATTTTGTATAAATTAAAATTAACTGTAATTTTACATAAACATTATTTTTAAGATCAACAAAGGTATTTAAAGTATCTAAAATTTATTTTTACAAAAATTACAAACTTTACAAAATACTTTAATTGAAAAAAGGAAACATTAATTAATAGTCCCCTTAGATTTAAAATGACTATTTAAAAGTAGGACATCATCTACGTTTCGGGACCTAAACTGTTTCTTCTTTCACTTAAAGCATGTCCTGCTAATTAAAATACCTCTCTGATGTATCGCTGGTCGCTGGTATTGTAAAAATACGATTCGCTAACGATTGGCAAATAATTCTTTTGCTTATCCAACCGTTTCATCAAATCAAAATTATTAGTTATATCGTCAGTTTTAAGTCAATATATGCAGTCAATTCGTCCGGAGAAATATGATCATTTGTTGTGTCTTTTTCCATAATCTGAAATAAGGTGTCTGATATTCTATACCTTTTCATCGGTTGCTCTCAGAAGCGGATCCAGAACCTTCCCAAGGATCGCCCCAATTACCCCTCCCCCGTGTTGATTCCTCCTCTGCCGACAACCATACATTTTTAAAATCCCTACCCTATCAGAATCTTTCTTTCCCTTGTCATACACACTTAATCTTCGGTGTAGAAGCAATGAATGTTGCGCAGAATGAATTCAAGAATGCACTAATGGAGGGTAATGGGGTACTCCAAGGGGAGGGCGATGGCCCCTACCTTGGATCCGCCACTGGTTGCTCTACAAACATACACGGATTTGGTGTTACGGATTCGATTTCATATCCCTTCTCCTTTTTAATGTTATCAATACTTACTTTAACTTTCTCATAGAGTTCATACTTTTCTTCAGTTTTTAACATTTCCAAACTCTTTAGAAGGGGGTGAAGAAAAACAGAAATTTTATGAATGTGTTGAATGTCCACATTTTCTAAATAATAAGTTTTACCTGAAGTTTTTAAAAGTATCATGATGTTAGATTCGGTTGAACCTATTTCTAAATAATCGTTTATTTTCAAATGCCACATGTAAACCAAAAATATTGTTCGATATTTTTCTCCTTCCAATTCAATCAATCCTTTCTGGAATGGATTGACGTATTCTACTAAAACTAATAAATCTTTCTTTTCAACCTCACAAATGATATCACTCATCTTTTTTTCAAATAAAATATTGTAAATAACCTCCGAATTTTCAAGTATTGAAGAGATCAAGGATCAAGATGTTTAGTGCGAAGAACACGATTGCATAACATGGCATTCTTTACATAATGTAATGTGATCCTTAAATAACTGACATTTTTGTAATTATCTGTTCACAAGTCCAACGTGATCCCACCCCCTGTTGTACCTATGTAGGATTTTATTTCTTGAATTTTCTCTTCTAGAGCTTTCTGAGCCACTGAATTAAGATTTCTCGAAATAGTTGTTGGATGTGGAAGCGCATCTTCTAAGTCAAAATAACATTTTTTATTTGCACTCATTTTCATTATTATTTCTAATAAATTTGTAAACCCATCTCCTGACAGTATCTAAAAGGTCTTAATTTTCTAACTACAAGTTAGACACAGTCATCTAAAACCTTTTTTTTCTTTTCAGCTGATAATTTTGGTAAATCGCATTTTTTCGGCACAAGAAAATTTGTAATTTTAGGCACGCCATCTTTGTTATTTTCAAACTTGTGTTGCAATAAACTTGATGTTCCTAGATTCCTTTTATCATAAGGGTAAACATTTTTACAACTACTGCAAGCGATTGTCTTCGAAATTAGCTCGCCCTTTTCATCTAAAATTTCACAGAACTTTTCCCACACATTAGTGTACTGCGAAGAAATGCTCCTTCGGGATGATCTTATTATAAGAGAGTCCAATTCCACAATTTCCACTGTTTCTTCTGCGATGGGATAAGAAATATATGAACGAATTGTAGACATGTTGGGAGAAAATAAAGTTATTGTGGACGAAGAACTCATTTTGCCTGACGAAAGTGATAGTGAAGTGCAATATGAAGAGGTTGACGAAGAGGAAAACGAAGAAGACGATTGGTACGTGCCGAAGGAGAAAGTTTATGATTTCATTCCAATCAGTTATAAAAAAAGTCGTTGCCCTGACCAACAATCATCCTCATTGGAGTTTACAAAATCTGCGACGAAAATGTGCTCATCGTTTGAAAAGAAAAGATGATTTGAAAAGGTAGGAAGATGATGTACGTAAAGGTGGAACAATACAAGATAAGTAGGCCATAATAGATTCGTGGACGTATGACCGCTTTGTGGAATCAAGAGCACAATTTGAGCAAGTGACGACGAGGATTAAACAGCAATGGGCCATGGCAGCTGCATATCAGTTTCAATCTGATCACTTTGTCTTCACTGCTAGTTCAACATGGGTGGCATCTTTCAAAAAGAGACACAGAATCCGCCAGAGGAAAATCACAAGGTATGTACATATAGATACATTAGGAATTTTGCGGAAAAATCACATTGTGTGCGGTTTGAGTCATTCAATAACCCTACTTAGGAGCAGATGTCTCAAGCGTGAGTCATCCTACCAAGTAATAAACTAATCCCCGCCCCTGTTGGGTATTGAATGACGATCCCTGCAGTCAATATGTTAAAATTCAATTAATATTGTTGGATTTTCAAATCAAAAAATAAAATTGACACTAATCTAACAAAATGCCTATCATACAGGTACATCAACGAAAAGGAGGCCTCAACGATGGATGAAATACTGGAAGCTGCCGAGAATTTTCAAATCCACACGAAGGCTCTAATTCCGAAACTTGATATGGATTTTAGTATCAACACGGACCAAACAGGGTGCCAGTACCAATCAACAATCGACAGGACTCTCGCCCAGCAAGGAGTAAAGACTGTTCTCGTGAAAAAGCAAAGTTTGAATAAAATTACACATTCATATACAGCACAGTATGCGGTTACTTTATCAGGAAAATTACTACCATGTGTATTTTTATGCCTACAAGAACCAACAGGCACATTCGGGCCTCAGGTGCAAATAAAAAGTAAATGCATTAACAAATGATTTTAAAAATGTTACCGTAACATGTTCTAAATCTGGAAAGCTTACCACAAAGCTAAACATTTCATTTTTAAAAAGAATTTTGGTACCATATGTTACTAATCAAAATTTTCTTTTGATAATTGATTCATGGGGAGGGCAGACGAATCCAGCACTACATGACGAAATATTTTCAAAAGATGACAATGTTAGTACGTGTACATTAAAAGTTATTCCACCAAAATGTAAGCCATTATGTCAGCCGTGCGATGTCAACTTTAATAGACAAGTGAAAAATTTCATTAAGACCACCCATGTGTCACAGCACGCAGCCGTTGAATAAACTAATTTTCCAAAGGAGGATTACGAATAAAATCGATTGATAACCATTAATACCTATTTGTAACTGGTATTTCTACGATATAACTTTATGTCAAAAATTTCTCGAATTTCATTATAGAAAAATAGACGAAAAATAAAGTGGTCAGCCTCGGAGAACATTGTTCTTATAGGGATAAGATGGAAAAATAGTATTTATAACATTAAAAATAAGTTTGGCCTTTTTTACATCTCTATAGCGTAATTCTTAGTTGTAACGTCGCAAATTTTGATTCCGAAGTAATGAATGAAAGATGATGAGAGAAGAAAATTTAAAATTTATAACACTTAAAGACGAGTGATTGCCAATATTCGATGATGGCAAGGGATGACGGAGGAGGGATGAACAGTGGCGTCCACATGTTTCATCTCCGAAACTACTGGTCGGATATTCATGGAGTTTTGTATTTAGGATATAAGGATAAAGAAAATGATAAATTGCCATAAAAGGTTTACGTAGCCTAATCGCGAGGGCCACTTTACTGGTGGCAAATAATGAACTATATATCTCATTAAATATACATTCAACTAGAGTATGGATTTTTCGGTTTTTACAAGATTTTTACCCTCCGATTGCCATTTTTAAATTTCGGGTAATACCCGAAAAACAAGAAATTATTAGTTTTTTAAACATTTTTTTTTAGATTTGGTCCCAGAATTTCTATTCTGGCGCTGCTTGTATGCACATCGGCACTTGAGTGCAGCCCGAGATCTTCGTGATCAGTTTCATTATTCTCTTTGTAAGCAATTTTTACGTAAGCTCACTTTGTAAAATAATCTTAATCTCCTTGGTTTACTCGCGCCACTAATAGTCAAGGACGCGTCTTAGCTAGTAGCTGTTAGATCTTTGATAGGATAAGGAAATAAGAGCCCAAGTGTCTGTTAGTTCAAAACACTACGAATGAAAAATTATCTCACTAATATCTGGCGTGTTTTCTAAAGATGTTGAGCGGAAAGTAAGATATTTGTGCAGCCTGTGAGGTGATACTCTCCACCTGAAGGCGTTTAAAGCTAGACATCACACTCTCAACCATTCTTCATGCATAGTAAAAGGTTTTGATTGATGATAACACTTTTAAATTTTTACTTAACCCCTTAAACCCGGAGGAGGTTTTTTAAATCCCACCTGTACGGCCGGATGAGGTATTTAAATTTTCACGATTGCGTAGCAAAAACGTTCGAGAAAATTTTAAAAATCATAACGCAATATGTTCTTTCTCGATTTTTCTGATTTTTTTGTGGATTTACGAAAAACATGAAATTTATATACATCCATTTTTCGTATCAAATTTTACAAACAAACATTGTTGCAGTAGAAGAGAATGTACACCAATCGCGAATTTTCCGCACCATTCTATCTTGAACCGTTTGTTTCATTTTTATCGGGTTGTCCTTAAAATGAGGCTGGAAGGGAAGAGCTAATAGTAAGTTACGTAAGGGAAGAAATGGAGGGGAGATGAATGCGCGCGCAACCTTTATCGAAGGAACGTGCTGTGATTTTCAAGCGGTGGTGGAAAGAACGACAAATAACGCCCCTTTTACTACCCGATTGGCTAGTTGGCACTCAACCTTCCACCCAAGTATGGCGTCCGCCAGTTGTGTTAGATTTTGACATCAATAATCGCCTTACCCTGAAGGAGGCGAGTGTTCAGTGTCGCAACTGTATGCCCAAATGCCAAGTGCCCAGAGGCACAGGGGAGAGGTATCGTAGGGTGTTCAAATTCCGAGGAAGCAAAAGCGGAATCATTATATATCGACGTTTCTTACAGAGGAGGATATAACATACTAGTAGTTGGTGCTTGCATACTGCAAGCATTTCATCTCAACATAAAAATACATTCATTATTCATATTTCATCATTACACATATATTTTTAATTCTAAATATTTCACCTCCGCTGCGATTTTCGTTTTTCCCACATGTAAAAATAATAGTTTTAAACAATCCCCAAATAATGCAATTTTAAAAATTTTACACTTTCTTCATTATGGGGTACTGATGCTACACATTTTAGCCAAATTTTAAAGTTGTAGGACTCCTAGAAGTAAAATAATATTTTTGTAATTGTTTAAATTAAAATAATTTTTAACGGCCGCCGCATATCATATGTGGTAAAATTGAAATGTTTATTTATGCAAATTTACTACTCTGTAAATAATTTGAAAATTTCAGCTTCCTAACTTATCCCGTGGTACCTAAACATTTATCTATTTGTTTAAAATTTAAGAATTTTTAACTGCCAATCAAATTAAAATATCAAAATTTGTATAATCCCTAATTCGTTTTTTTAAGAATTCTACTTACAAAAAAACTTTCAACTCCGTAGCACATACGAAAATACATAAACCATGAAAATTTGTTTAAAAAATTGCGAATTTATAGCGGCCGTATTGTTGCACTTTTTCAAGACTTTCGTTTTTTATACTCGGTTTTGCACAAAATCCTACCTAAGAAATAAATTTCGAATCTCCAGCTTATCTGGAAGTGCCTAAACATTACTATCCTCCTGTTATCATTATATATCGACGACTCTGACAGAGGAGGATATAACATACTAGTAGAAGGTGCTTGCATGCTGCAAGCATTTCATCTCACCTTGAAAAAACATTAATTTTTCTGACAGATATTTCACCATTAAAATTATTCTATTAATTCTAAAGATTTCACCTCTGCAGCGATTTTCGTTTTTCCTACATGTAAAAATAATAGTTTAAAACAATCCCCAAATGTTGTAATTTTAAACATTTTACATTTTCTCCATTATGGGGTACTAATGCTACACATTTCAGCCAAATTTTAAAGTTGTAGCACTTCTAGAAGTAAAATAATATTTTTCTAATTGTTTAAAATTAAAACATTTTTAACGGTTGCCGCAATATATATATATGGAGAGATTGAAATGTTTATTTGTGCAAATGCACTGTTCTGTAAATAATTTGAAAATTGCAGCCTCCTAGCTCATCCCGTAGAACCTAAAAAATTATTAAACTTTAATGTTCAAATGGGGTTAAAACAACCCCTAAAAAATAACAATTTTAAAATTTTCCATTTTTATAGTTGGTTAAGAGAAAAGTTCTATAATCTTGCAAAATTTCAGCTTCCTAAACTTATTAGATTGGTCTACACACTAGATTACGTTTTCCCATGCTAACTTATGGGAGATATTCCGGGGTCTCTGGAGTCGAACCCAAGACACTGTAAGCAAAAGTAACAATAATTCCTAATAGATATTGCGGCCATCTAGCAACACTGATAATTTCATTTTTCTAGTTTACCGGTAAGTGCCCATAATTAATTTACAAAAATGGCGCAATGCTTTTCTTATGGGAAAAAACGCAAATTACGGAATTTCTGGAGTCGAACTCATGTGTATTAGGTAAAAATTCTTATTTTATCTGAAAGTTTCTCCATCATATCTACAAAAAATAAAACTTTCAGCTCTCTAGCTATTGTAGTTTGGGCTGGACATTAGTATCCTCCTGTTATATCCTCCTCTGTAAGAGTCGTCGATATATAATGATATAGGAGGATACAAATGTCCAGCCCAAACTACTAGAGTTGAAGAGCTGAAAGTTTCAGTTATTGTAGATATAATAGAGAAACCTTCAGATAGTGAAACGATCAGATAAAATAAGACATTTGGGGATTGTTTTAAACTGTTATTTTTACGTGGGAAAAACGAAAATCGCTACGGAGGTGAAATCTTTAGAATTAGTACAATATTTGTAATGATGAAATATCTGTCTGAAAAATTAATGTTTTTTCAAGGTGAGATGAAATGCTTGCAGTATGCAAGCACCTTCTACTAATATGTTATATCCTCCTCCTCTGTAAGAGTCGTCGATATATTAATGATAACATAACATATAACAGGAGGATAATAATGTTTAGGCACTTCCAGATGAGCTGGAAATTCGAAATTTTTTTCATAGGTAGGATTTTGTAGAAAACGGACTACAAAAAACGAAAATCTTGAAAAAGTGCAAACATACGGTCGCTAAAAATTCGCAATTGTTTAAAGAAATTTTCAAGGTTTATGTATTTCCGCATGTGCTACGCAGTTGAAATTTTTTTATAGGTAGAATTCCTAAAATAACGAAATAGGGATTATACAAATTTTGATATTTTAATATGTTTGGAAGTTAAAAATTCTTAAAGTTTAAACAAATGGATAACTGTTGGTACTACAGTATGAGCTAGGAAGCTGAAATTTTCAAATTTTTACAGAGTAGCGAATTTACACAAATAAACATTTCAATTTTACCATATATGAATTGCGGCGGCCGTTAAAAATTATTTAAATTAAAAAATTAGAAAAATATTATTTTTTTCTATAAATGCTACAACTTTAAAATTTGGCTAAAATGTGTAGCATTAGTACCCCATAATGGAGCAAGTGTAAAATACTTAAAATTGCAACACTTGGGGATTTTTTTTAAACTATTATTTTTACATGTGGGAAAAACGAAAATCGCTGCGAAGTTTAAATCTTTAGAATTAAAAGAATATTTGTATTGATGAAATGTCTGTCTGAAAAAATGAATGTTTTTTCTAGGTGATATGAAATGCTTGCAGTATGCAAGCACCAACTACTAGTATGTTATATCCTCCTCTGTAAGGAACGTCTATATATAATGATATATAACATATAGGAGGATACTAATGTTTACGCACTTCCAGATGAGCTTGAGATTTGCAATTTTTTTCTTAGGTAGGATTTTGAACAAAACCGACTAGAAAAAACGAAAATCTTCAAAAAGTGCAACATCGGCCGCTAAAAATTTGCAATTGTTTAAAAAAAATTTCATGGTTTATGTATTTTCGCATGTGCTACGGATTTGAAATTTTTTTTGTAGGTAGAATTCTTATTAAAACGAAATAGGGATTATACAAATTTTGATATTTTTATTTGTTTGGCAGTTAAAAATTCTTAAATTTTAAACAATTGGATAACTGTTTAGGTACTACGGGATGAGCTAGGAAGCTGAAATTTTCAAATTATTTACAGAGTAGTAAACTTGCACAAATGAACATTCAGTTTTACCATATATGAATTGCGGCGGCCGTAAAAAAATATTTAATTTAAAACAATTAAAAAAATATTATTATACTTCTAGAAATGCTACAACTTTAAAATTTTGCGAAAATATGTAACATTAGTACCCCATAATGGAGAATGTATAAAATTTTAAAAATTTCAACATTTGGGGATTTTTTTATCTATTATTTTTACATGTGGGAAAACAAAAATCTCTGTGACGTTGAAATCTTTAGAATTAAAAGAATATTTGTAATGATAAAATGTCTGTCTGAAAAATGAATTTTTTTTTCAAGGTGAGATGAAATGCTTGCAGTATGCATGCACCAACTACTAGTATGTAATATCCTCCTCCTCCTCTGTAAGGAACGTCTATATAGAATGATAACAGGAGGATAATAATGTTTTGGCACTTCCAGATGAGCTGGAGAATCGAAATTTTTTTCATAGGTAAGATTTTGTGGAAAACCGACTACAAAAAACGAAAATCATGAAAAAGTGCAACAATGCGGCCGCTCAAAATTCGCAGATGCTTATTTATTATTTACAGAGTAGGGCATTTTAACAAATAAACATTTGAATCTTGACGTAATGCTATTGCGGCGGCCATTAAAAATGTTTAAAATTTAAACAATTTGAAAAATATTACTTCACTTCTAGAAGTGCTACAACTTTAAAATTTGCCAGATATGTGTAGAATTAGTACCCATAATGGAGAAAGTGTAAAATTGTAAAATTGCAACATTTGGGGATTGTTTTAAACTATTATTTTTACGTGGGAAAAACGAAAATCGCTCGGAGGTGAAATACTTAGAATTAAGAAAATATTGGTATGATGAAATATCTGTCTGAGAAAATGAATGTTTTTCAAGGTGTTATGATATGCTTGCAGAATGCAAGCACCTTCTACTATTATTATTTATTACGAGGAAGAAAAACCGAGACATATTAATTTTTACTTATTTGCTGTAGTTATGTACACTTTATTATTAAGTAAATGAATTTTGCGTGATTTGAGCGTAATAATATTATAATAATAGTTAATTTTTCCAAATCAACCTCGCATTCTAGCAACAATTTGAGTAGCTTTGCGAATAAAGTGATTCGAGCAACATACATATTTAACAGGGATTCAACGAACTCTTCAGAAAAGTGTTGTTTTGATCTCTTCTGCATATCACAACAAAATTCGTAATTGTATAGTCAACTCCATAAGCAACTCACCTCCTGATATTCTACAGCTAATCCCTCGGAGTATTCAGTATCTAGTTGTATCGGTGTCTGAAGTTTCTCTCGGTAAACATTATGCCTTGAAAAGTTCAATCTCCTTTTTTTCTTCCTTAAAATAATGGAAATAGTTTCTCTGATCAGTGGTTAGTAACATCGATACAAATTAACCCTATTGTTAGGCATTAAAGCCTCGTTGACCGTATAAGTGGTCAACACATTTTCGGTTAGTATTCGTTTTTATTGACGCATTAGAATTTTTTGCTATCTTTGAGTAATGAATGAGTAAACTGACAAGATTTATCTGAGCGGGTCTAAAAATTTCATGTAACCGGGCTCGCGATGCTCTGAGTGCGTCATTGGAATATGTGGAAACCGAGGCTGTAAATAATAATTAATTCAAAATATTCATTCTATGTTTTCATTTATTCAACACATTCATGTATTTAATCATTTATAATTCTCATTTTAAAATTATCGTTTGTATTTATTTGCCAGCTAAATTTGCATGTTAATATTTAGGAAAATATGACATTATAGTACTCAAAATTTATTGCAATAAAATATTAAAATAAGTGCCCTTTTAGGGTAAACGTTGTAACAACAGACAAAATAATGCCCAAAAAATAACGTTATTGAAATATTTTTACTTTTATAGACAAATCATGATGAGTATGGGAGACTGGGGCTAGTTGGCAACCGGGGTAAGAAGGCACATGGCTAATAAATCCTTTATTTGGTGAAAGAGAGCAATAAAAGGCTGAAAGTAGTTGCGTATAGACTTGGCAACAGTGTCATAAGAGTTTCGGTAGTCATCAGGCGGTCGTGCACGTGCAGATTCAATTTTTCTAAAGTTTTGCTTGTTAAGTTGGTATTTTAGTTCTCACAACTAGTTTACTATTTTAAAAATTGATAGATATATCTATAAGCATATATATCGGTCTCAGAGCACATTCTTTAAAATTTGTTTAGCGGGTAAATACGTTTCCATAACATTTCTCAAACCACTTTTATGAAGGTTAAAAGGTGAAAAATGGCGTTGGGGCTAGTTGGCACACTGACAATGGGGCATTTAGGCACACCGTACCAACATGACCAATGATCAGAGCGTCTATTTAAGTATGAAACTACTTTATAAGTATGATTTGGTAATTAATTTCAATTTATGTATTCGTATTTAATCACATGTTATAATTAAATATCCAGATTTACCAGAGTTTTTCTTTTTTCATCAATTTTACTTAAATTTCATGTAGATAAATGCGAACGTACAAAAGGAAAACCAAGCGATTTCAAACATCGAAGGTATTATATTAAGAGCAGTCAAAGCCGTAAAAATGTATGGGAAATTAATTAGGAGCACCGCAAAGGAGTTCGACAATCCATTTCGCTCTCTGGCCAGATAGTGTAGCAACACTCCTCGAGAAGATTTGCAAGATCAACAAAACACATCATTGGATGATGTTGGATACAAAATAATCCGACAGGTAAATAAAATTACAACTTCTCTTGTGGCAACAATGCCGTAATTTCTTACATTAAAGAGAATTATCAAGTATCAGATGTAATTTATTAGCAATTATCAGATGAACAAATAAGATATCCATGCCATATTAATACTTTTCTATATGTTCAGATTTTACGGATGAGCAAGAAATAAGCTTGCTAAATATATATAAAAGGCAGCGGACATTGACTATGGAAAGTCGCCATAAGAATTTCGAAATTTTGCTCTTGAGTACGCCACCAGCTTTCAGTTAAAGTGTCCTCCTTCTTGGGATGATCGACAAATCGCTGGAGTGGATTGGTTCAACTCATTTTTAAAGCGTGATAAGACTTTCTATTAGAACCCCTCAAGCGACTGGTCATTAGCATGCTTCAAGCTTCAATCAGACAAAGGTAGCATCATTTATTTCAACAATTTACAAACTGTTATGAAGAGGCTGAAATTTGGTCCTGGGGATATCTGGAACTAGGACGAAACTGGCGTGACCACTGTGAAAAACCCGACAGAGTTGTAGCTTGCAGACGATTTAAACAGATTGGCAGAATGACCTCTGCCGATAGAGAGTTTTTAGTTACATTTGCATTTGCAGTTTCGGCTACTGGAAATTGTTGTCCTCCATTTTTTGTGTTCGCGAGGGTCAATTTTCTTGAGCACTTACTAAAGAGAGCACTTGCAGGAAGTGCTGGTGATGTCAATCCCTCGGGATGGACGAAGAAAAATAATTTCCTAACGTTTGCGCATCACTTCCTTGCCCACACGAAATGTTCCCAAGAAAAAAGACCAGTTCTATTGCTTCTTAACAATCATGATTAACATTTTTCTATTGAGGCTTTGAAGTTTTCTTAATGTAACGGAGTAACTCTCCTGGCATTTCCTCCCAAATGCAGCCATAAGTTTCCCCACTCTTAATTTGAGGTTAACAGAAACAGTCGCTCAAGAACGTGCCATTGAACTGTCACCAGAAGAGGAGAGGTATTTTCTGATGGCCGGTCCTAGGAAAATCGATTTTAATTAACGCAAACTTAAGACAGCAATTATAAAAGATAACGCTGCGAAAAATGATTTATAAGAAAGAAAGAAAAAGAGAAACTGTGGAAAAGCAAACACCAAATAATGTTTGTTTTCAACTGAAAATGTTAAAAAAAAGCGCGCAATAAAAACCCAGCAAAGATGTTTGAATCAACGTAGAAGTAGAAGAGTTTTGTCATGTATGTCTGGAGCCATATTCAAATAGCCGACCGAGGGAAAATGGAACCAATGTGGCGGTAGTAAAATGTAGGCACCCCAAGAATGCAGTAATGGGAACTTGTTTTACTTATGTCACAATTGTTTAATTGATAGTAGCTCAATAACTTTGGCTAAGATTAATAAAGGTAAAATACTCCTTTAGCCAAACAATTAGAGGGTTACAACACCCAATGCATTTCGCCCACAAGGTGGGCATCGTCACTGTTGAAACAGGTTTTACCCCTGACGATACCCACCTTGTGGGCGAAATGCATTGGGTGTTGTAACCTTCTAATTGTTTGGCTAAAGGAGTATTTTACCTTTATTAATTCACAATTGTTTGTCAAACTACACTCATACAAATCGTTTGGCATTATTGCATATTTTCTTTAAGTTTATCTGTATGTTTTCACTACTTTTTAAAATCAGTTTAATTTAATTTGAGACTTATATTGGCAATACTTTGTGTAAAGCTACTATAGTTTTGTACTACTAAAATAGTAGTAATACACTGTTAATGACTAGGCTAATAATTAAATTTCTCTTGACATCATGATTTTCACAAAATATTATGTAAATTTCAAATACATTGAAATGTTGTCAATAATTTCATAACTTGCATATTAAAGGTTTCGTATGAGTTAATATCAATAAAAATATTAACAAAAAACGTACGTATTTTGAATCATTGTCCAATATTCCCCATATATGTGCCTACATGCCCCGTCAAAGGGATAAGTTGGCACATGTGCAAAGGATATCCTAATTAGTAGCTACGCCATTATATATTAAATTGATTCTTAGATTATATCACTAATATAGAGTGAATGGGCCAATCTTCAAACAGAAATGCTTAGATATCAAATTTGTTCATTAGTAAAAAGTACTAAAATCAAAATCTGAAAAGTGTGTCAACTAGCCGTCTCCTTATATAGCGCAGTAGAACCGACGCACATAGCTTTGCGTCAATTTTTTCCTTAAGAACAATAGCTAAAAGTCAAATAGATGTTAAAAGTATTAGCTAAAAGGTTGCAAATCACTTGTTCGACTAATCAGGTTATACTGATTGGTTACATAAAAGAACAATGCATATGAAGTAAAATTTAAAAATTCCCAGCATTTCAAAATGCGTTATCGCACGGACTGCGCCCACTTAAGGCTTAAATGACAGGTGATGACTTATTAGATTATAGGCAATGTTAGTTCGGCTATGGTTACATTGCTAAGATCAGTTAAATTTTCCTTGACAAAGACCAGATATTATATTGAGGTACATGCCTGAATAATTAAATTTCTCTTGACATAATGATTTTCATATAATATTATGTAAATTTCTAATACATTGAAATGTTATCAATAATTTCATAACTTGCATATTAAAGGTTGCGCATGGGTTATTATCAATAAAAATACTGAAGAAAGACGCACGTTTTTTTGGTTAGTAACCTGCCTTTTAAAATTGAATTTTGAATCATTGTCCAATATGCCCCCATATATGTGCCTACATTCCCCGTCAAAGGGGTAAGCTGGCACATGTGCAAAGGATATCCTAATGAGTAGCTACGCCATTGTATATTAAATTGATGTTTAGATTATATCACTAATATAGAGTGAATGGGCCAGTTTTCAAAATGAAATGCATAGATATCAAATTTGTTCATTAGTAAAAAGTACAAAGATCAAAATCTGAAAAGTGTCAACTAGCCGCCACCCTATATAGCGCAGTAGAACCGACGCACATAGCTTTTCGTCAATTTTTCCTTAAGAACAATAGCTAAAAGTCAAACAGATGTTAAAATTATTAGCTAAAAGGTTGCAAATCACTTGTTCGACTACTCAGGTAATACTGATAGGTTACATAAAAGAACAATGTATATGAAATAAAATTTAAAAATTCCCAGCATTTCAAAATGCGTTATCGCACGGACTGCGCCAACTTACGGCCTAAATGACTGGTGATGACTTATTAGATTGTAGGCAATGTTAGTTCGGCTATGGTTACATTGTTTAGATAGGTTTCATTTTCTTTGAAAAAGAGGAGCTCCAGATTTGATTTTGAGGTACATGCCTGAATTTTTTGTGAATGCTTTCTAGAAATTATGTGACCTTGTACGTTTTCTTTCCCTTCACCATGTTGTAATTTGGTGAAACATCAGCAAGTCCTGCATTCGGCCTCATTTTCGCGTATTTTTTTATATATTAAACTCCATTTTTTCTGGAAGTCATCTTTTAAGACAAATTTGCGTATCTGTTGGAGCTAGAGGTTAATTAAAATGAATGGGCTAAAACTGATTAGCTAATAAAAACGCCACGTTTCCCCAATATTTTCAAAACCAACACTATATCAGTTGATTTCTGATGAATACGATGATTATCGTAAGAACCAAAGCTGTTGCAAATGCACTTTATAAAAATAAATGTAATTTGAAAAGTTTTAATTTTAAAACGCTACATTTTGTTTGGGACGTAAAAAAATATTTTGCCTGTAGAATTTTTGAATCCTAAAGAAATAAATTGGCTGTAGAAAAATAAAATATCAGTAAAAAAATAAACTGGCAGTATTCAAGCAGCAGTAAATAAATTACTATTAAGGACATCAAATTATGGCTAAGCTTCAGTATAAGTCACCCATGGCGATTTTCGTTCTTCTTATGTTGTTTTGCGGAAATCTTTGCATGTTTTGCTCGTCCTCACCGGGTTGCGTAAGTAGGTTGAAGAGTTTTTCTTTCCTCATCAAAGAAAAATTTTGTTTTGGAAAGTTATTGCATGGAGGAACATTTTGCTCGTTCTCACCGGGTTGGATAAGTTGGTTGAAGTGTTTTTCTTTCCTCCTCAAAGGAACATTTCATTTTTTTACTGACATTTTCTTTATGCCATGTTACATTAAAATACTGCTAGTTTTCGCTTTCTTTACTGCTGCGTGAATACTGCCAGTTTATCTTTTTACTGCAATTTAATATTTTTACTGCCAAATAATCCTTTTTCTACTGCAATTTTTTTTACCAGCAGTTTTATTCCATGCCATTTTAAACAAGAAATTGTCCAACTAACGCGTCACTGCACTAAACATAGTAGTCTGTACGATCTTGCAGAATCTCACTATCTCTAAGGCTTCGGTGGCGTTACTCAGAATGCGAACTCCTGTCTCTAGTCAATCAAGTACAAGTAATACTTTTTATCTGGCCACAAAGTGGTCAGATGAAAAGTATTAAATTTAGAACGCCACTTAAAAAGACCCATTTCTCTTTCTCTCTACGATAAATTTTCCTTTCGATAATTGGATTTTTGGAACCAACTACTTTACATAATGACACCAACACAAAAAACAGGGAGAACAGTGCACACCGGAAACATTTTTTCAGACACCGGGACATTATACAGAATACCGGAACTAATCCCGGAAGACCGGGACGTCAGGATACTAAACCAATAGGAGCTCTCGAAATCTCTTAATATTAAAGAAAAATAAAGATTTTTTTAGCGATCTCTGTTTAGTATCATATATGAATGACTTTCAAATTGAGCGTTAATGTTGAACAGAAGAATTTTAAAAGCTTTATGTTTTCAACATATTCCTGATACTTTATTAATAAGTGAAACTTGTTAGGATTTACAATGGGTTTCAGCTTTAATTGGGCTTATGAATTTTATGGGTGAGGGTGGAGGGGGAAAAACGCTATCGATAATATTCTGCCGCGGGCCCTACCGCTCATAGTTCCGCTGCTGCGAGTATTACAAAAAGTCGGATAAATTGATTTGAGGAACATAACAATAACAAGAAAGAACGGTTAGGTTGACTGCGATTCCTATACAGCGCCTTTGTTAATTTTCAACATTGTCGTGTTCACCCGTCCCCCTCTTCCTACTTGCATTTTATGATTAAGCATTTCTTATATAACAAAATAACTATTATGACATTTATTGAAATATTATATTTTACCCACCTCTTCAAAAATCACTCTTGTAATTTATAAAGACGATTTATTTATTTTATTACCTAATCTATCCGCCTATAAGACACTTTTTCCTTGTACTCACCGCCCCACCCCTCACCTACAGTGTTAAAACTTTGTATATTAAGAACGTCTTGTGCAATGATACTCACTCTACGCCCATTATAAGGTAAAAATATTTTTACATTCCCCCTCTCTCCAAAAGAATTTCCTCGGGTATGCATCAATGCACTGTTGGCACTGTCAGCACCACCACAGCCACTCTGTATCCCCTGGAAGAAATTTTGTACCCCAGGGGTATATGTACCCTTGGTTGAACCGCTGGCGAAGAGGGCACGGGCGCGCCAGGGCCCAAGCACTAGAGAGACCCACGACAGCCAGAGATCATTTTTTGTTCATTTTGAATATTGATCATATATTAATAAATAAATATAGTATACTCAGACAAATATGAATAATTATGAAAAACCAAATGGTATTCGATAAACAGACCATGAAGATAACTAAGCACAATTAAACTTTTAAAAGGGTATTAAATTCAATTTGATTTAAAATCCTGGTTTTAACTTAAATTAAATTAAGTTGACATACCATCATAAGAGGCGCCCTTAGGCAGGGGAGAGCGGGGACCACGCCCCGGGCCCCACGCGTATGGTTTCTTGCGCTATGCAACGAAAAATAAAAAATATTTTATGCAAACAAAAATTGGGAGAAAAATACGAAAAAACATTTGCTTTTGTCAAAGTAAAAATAACTGAAATGGAAAAATTAAAAACAAACATTTTAAGAAAGCTGGGGATCAAAGCACACTCTGAGTAGAGCCCTGCATACCCGCAGTTTACTCGGACCGACCCGCGGTTACCCGCAGCAAAGTTTGCGGGTCGGGTCGGATATATAGTGCTTCCATGCGGGTACGGGACGGGTTCGGAATATTACTTTTATCTGCGCTTAAGATTTGAACAATGAATACTGACCAGATAAGAAGGAGGCTTTTGAAGTTAGAGTACACTCTAAGAAGAAAAGAATATAGCAAATCCAAAATTTGGGAAATGTTCTGTGAAATTTTAGATAAAAAGCACGAACTGAGTTCGAAGACAATCACTTGCAGTAGTTGTAAAAATGTTTACCATTATGATAATAGGACCTGAGAGCATCAAGTTTATTGCAACACAAGTTTGAAAATAACAAAGATGGCGTGCCTAAAATTACAAATTTTCTTGTGCCGAAAAAATGCGATTTACCAAAATTATCAGTTGAAAAGAAAAAAAAAGGTTTTAGATGACTGTGTCTAACTTGTAGTTAGAAAATTAAGACCTTTTAGATACTGTCAGGAGATGAGTTTACAAATTTATTAGAAATAATAATGAAAATGAGTGCAAATAAAAAATGTTATTTTGACTTAGAAGATGCGCTACGACATCCAACAACCATTTCGAGAAATCTTAATTCAGTGGCTCAGAAAGCTCGAGAAGAGCTAATTCAAGAAATAAAATCCTACATTGTTACTATAGGGGGTGGGATCACGTTGGAATTGTGGACAGATAATTACAAAAATGTCAGTTATTTAAGGATCACATTACATCATGTTAAGAATGCCATGTTATCGTGTTCTGTGCGCTAAATATCTTGAACCTGACGAGAGGAAAACTGGGGAGTATATACGTAATGAATTTTTGCTAATTGTAAAACAATACGGTGTCTATTGTAACTTGAAGAATTTTACTTTTGTGACCGTGGAGCAAATATTAAAGCTATTTTGAAAATTTTCAATAAAATCAATTAATAAATAATGTTGTAGATATTTCTATTTCTTCTAATGAAAAATCATTTGCTTTAATTCAGAAGTGGAGAAAAATTTTGAAATACTATTAAAAATCGGCTTACATGGAGTGCTGAAATCTACTTTGAAAGGAGACGTCAAGACACGTTGGAAAACAATCCTTCGTATGATCTCTTCAATACTTGAAAATTGGGAAGATATTTACAATATTTTAATTGAAAAAAAGATGAGTGAGGTTGTGAGGTTGAAAAGAAAGATTTATTAGATTTAGTAGAATACCTCAATCCATTCCAGAAACGATTGATTGAATTGGAAGGAGAAAAATATCCAACAATATTTTTGGTTTACTTGTGGCATCCGAAAATAAACGATCATTTAGAAATAGGTTCAACAGAAACTTTTAAATACTTCAGGTATTACTTATTATTTAGAAAATGTGGAAATTCAGCACATTCATAAAATTTCTGTTTTTTCTTCGCCCCCTTCTAAAGAGTTGTAAAATGTTAAAAACTGAAGAAAAGTATGAAATCTATGAGAAAGTTAAAGTAAGTATTGTTAACATTAAAAAGGAGAAGGGATATGAAAATTTGTAGTTCCCGATAATGACAATGCTCATGGAAATGCTCAGATACAGTTATTATAACTGCTAAAAAGACAATGAAGGACAAACTATTGATTATATTCTGCCAAGACAGATTAATGCAGAAAAAGAACACTGGCGTGATGTTTAGAAGAGGGTCATTGCTAGTAATCAATATTTTTTTGTTTGTTTGAGTGCCCAGTCAATTCGCCTCTCTTACAGCACAAATGGGTATCTCAGAGGTAATGCAATGAATAACCGGGGAAGGGAGGAGGGAAACCCGGTGCCGGCATCTGCCTGCTCTTACGAAGATCACCAGGGGGGCCAACGGCTTAACGTCCCTTCCGAAGGACGGGACAGCTGAATTTGCGCGGTCTCTTCAAACCACAAAACAGGGGGCCGGGCAACCTTGGAAAAATCCTACTTGCGTAGAATTCGTGCCCGCTGCCTTTTCAAGCAGCAAGAGAGTAGCAGCCAGCGTCCAACGCACTACACCACCCGAACCCCCAGTATTCAATATTTAGCAAAAAATAACGACGCCTTTCGAGGTAGCATCAGTAAGGTATACACCGAAAACCATGGAAAATTCCTTGGGCTTATTGAAATGTTAGCTAAATTTGATACATTAATGGTTGAACATTTAAGACGAATAAACGCGAATTAGCAGATCTTTATTTAGGACGAAAAATTCAAAATAAACTTATTGCTCTAATGAGTCAACGAACTAGAGAGGAAATAATATCTCGAATAAAGAAGAGCAAATATTCTTTTCCTCCAAATTAATGGCTCGCCTGTTCTCTGAGAAACATTTCACTTATGGTTTCGCCCCCCGACAACGTGACCCTCTTAGATCATTCATCGCCATATGCGAGATGACCTCTCACACAGTCTGCCGACCCTGGCGTACCTTGTTTATTATTAACCCCCCATTTCTTAACACATCGGTTTACCGTTTCCTAGGCGGCCTCAGTAAAAGCGTCCACCCTATAACTAACTGTCTTCTAGAGATGTTTTTAAAGATGTTGTCGCCTAAATAGTTTATCCGTAATTATTGGTCCGCGGATGGCATTAGCACACTACACTCGACGTCATATCTTACTTAATCCGACAGTTTGTAAGTAGATAATATGCATTTGTAATCACGTTCACTGGGTTATGCGTTTTACGCCCTAAAGAAAAATGAAGAGAAAATATTAATGAATATTAAACCAAAACCACGAAATAGGTGGATCTTGAGCTCCAAATATGTAAAATGAAATGGAATATTATTTAATTGTAATTAGTGGAAGACAAGAGAAATGCCGCGAGAGAAGAAATATAATTTTTGGTGTTAAAATAAATAATTCCAATACAGAAATAACTTAATCCAAAAAATTATGATTTGCTCCGTCCTAACTGTAAAATCCTAAACAAATGTTCTTCATGCAATAAAATCAGTCCCAGACCTTTTTTATCTCCGCTAATACGTGCTCTAAATCGAAAATTTTATAGTATTATTGCTAATGAGAGCGATTTGATAATTTAACAAATAACACTTCAAAAATTAGTACATATCTTAGGTAGTTTCTTTAGCCATACCAATGTTATGTATGGTTTTCATGAACTTGTTGTAGATACATAAGTACATACATATATTTTTCGAATGCAATTACATTGTGAGTTTAAAAGAAACGTAGCATAAAAACGTACGGTTATTGTATCACAGACCCGATACGGCCGAGAAAAAAGATTACCCTTCATCCCTCCTCCTCCTCCTCTACCCACGCAGTCATCGCCCGCTGGCGAACAATCATCTATAAGCGGCGCCGGTGTAAACCGAAATTCGGAAGAGGGCAGAACTCTCAAGGGAGAACATTCGCATCCAACGCAGGGGTGTGTTACGAAAAATATTATTATCTTATTAAAAATGGTACATCTTTGTGGCGTTTGCGGCGAAAGTGCAAGTAGGAAGACATTCTATTTGCCGACTTGTGTTCCCTGCAGATTATTCATAAGGACGACGGTGAAGGGCAGAAAGATTTACCGCTGTCATTTCTATTCCACCTGCATGGTCGAGAAGTGTTACAGGCGTATTTGTTCGTACTGCCGCCTTAAAAAGGCCTTCCATTCTGGTATGAGCCTGGAAGTTTTACTGAAGTCGATCGAAGAAGACAAATCTGTGAAAGGATTAGAATTTATGAAAAGTTTACGTTTATGCTACGTCGCCAGTCAAGAGATGGATGCACGCTTTTCTCCATGGGTTTCAACTCCAACCACACCAAAACCCATGAACGTGACCGACGAGTTTCATGCTGGTGGTCCTTCAGCAATTACCAGGTAAAGTGGCTGGGAACAAAAGTAAATCAAACGCTAAATAGTTGTTTAAATTTTGTGATTTCTTTACATATTAATCGATCAATTAATTGTAACTTTCAGCCAAGAAGAATAAGTTGACGATGATTTTGTATCCAATTTCACATTAGATCTTGAATTATTAGATGACCTGTTTGATGCTCTCTTGTGATTTTTGATATAATTTGAACTTTTGCTATCACATTGATATTTCAGAATTTAAATGTATAAAATAAGTAAACAATTAAAATAATATAAATACAATTTGCTTTATTATTAAATTCCTGTTACTTTTTATTATGCAGGTGTTATTCCTATTGAACTTGCGTGAGGGCCCGAATATCGTAGTTACGCCCATGGGCGTCCGCAGACTAAAATTCAGTTGGTGGTAGAAATAAATAAATAATTATGATATAATAATTTAAATTATTTTGTTAAGCTAAACAATAGTCTCCTTGGGGTGTTGACCATAAACATCTATTACACGTTCAATAAAATACAAAATGGTAGAATTTGTCGCAGGAAAAATCAGCGCAATTAACATTGTTAAATTTATAGCGAGAAAAATCAGTATAATTATTTAATACTTCACTCAGTGCTTCAGGGATATATTTACGTTGTTTTGTAGACCAGGAATCATACCACATGATGGCCTCTGTTAATAATGTTAATAAAATGTGAATTTCTTTGGTAATGTCAATATATTCGTTCTTATTCAATACTGTCATTTCGCAAGAATGTAATTTAAATACGTTAAATATGTTTTATGTCCGTCTGAAAATAGTCTGGGCAACGAAGAAAGTATTGAGTCAATGAATGGAAGGAAAATTGCACGACGATAATATTCTTGAGCCGTATCAGTAAAATAATTTACTCCAAGAGTTTATTTTTTTATGTCCTGGTGGAGAGATGTCATTGTTCACATCGCTTGCAAGACTTTCTGCGAGAGAAAGTCTTTCACCAAAAATCGTTTCAATACTTTTTCTGCACTTCTGATTTATATTAATTAGATCTTGAATGTGATTACGCACTTTTAACAAATCAATCTGAACTGACTAAAGATTGAGTTACCGTTTCCAACATTGTAGAATATCTACTGATTGTTGCAATTGATATTATAAAAACTGGATATCTGTATGCAAAGGAACGCTATAATGCTGACTGCCGTGTCTTAGAATCACCGGTTTCAGAAGGATTATGAACTTCGTCGAATATTTTAACAAAATTATTAGTGAACATTCGAATATTTTTGTGTTTTTATGTCCAAAGAATTTCACACAACATAGGAATATTTGCTAATTTTGCCCTCTTATATGAAGTTTCTCAACAAAAATTAATAATGGCCTTAATAATAACAACTGTTTTACGGATTTCACTAAAGCCATTTATGTCATGCACTACGAGGTTTTGACGATGGGAGAAACAATGGTAAACATTGCTTTCGGGTGCAAAGTTTTGCTTGCTCACCCTTCTCCTTTCCAGCCATTGCAGAACTTTCGTCGTCTACCTGACCAATTTAATATTCCATTTTCAATTTAAATTGAGAGCACGCCGTTAATATCTCTCTGTATATTTAATCTGCCCTGCGATCTGATAATGGAAGAAACCCAAGAGATTCTTCGGGAATGCAAGTTTTTCAGGGGATACACTTGGGAAATCTAAAATCTTTTAATAATTGTACTATTTTCTTATATTAGTAGTTTCATGAGAGAAAAGGAAAACACTTTGGAGGCATTTACTGCAGCAACTCTGTCATCTCTTGAATGACACCCACAGATTTCTATTATTTTATTGTAAGTTCTCACAGATGTGTAAATAGAGTTTGTATTGTAAGTTACTAAATGATTATTTTTAATTTAGCCACCTCCACCAATTCGAAAGTCTAAACGGTTTAAAAATTTCTTGAATTGTTAGTTTTACCTTGTAATAAAATATCATTTCTACCACACAAAACATTACTTGACAATATTGAATAGAGTATTGCCCTATTTTTCTCTATTGAATTGGCAGCTGATTCGTTTACAGCATTTGTCTCGGAGAACTTTCTCTTTCGTGATTGGAATAAAATGATTGGCACTTGCAGTTTCATGAAAATGTATTCACTGCATTAATGAAAGAAACTTGAAATCCCCTCTTCACTCTCTGACGAAAAAGTATACAAATTTGATATAGAGCACCATTGAAACGTGCAGAGTACTATCACTAAGGATTATACTGAGTATGCCATGGATGACGGAAACGTCGACTATTTTCAATATAATGTTTCAAGTCATTAGTCGCTGAAGGCGCACAGCATTTAGTTAAGATTTTACATTTAAATTAACATTTCTGACATTCTGAGTGATATTTATTTCAGATTTCTCATGTTGATCATCTATATCATCAATTCCTAGATTCAATTTCGTATTTTTTAAAAATAATTTGTAATAAAAATGAGGTTTTATTGCTGTTATTGGAAAAATAATTATTTTTAGTTGGTGTGTTTATTACAACAGAAAATAAATGTGTTCAAAAAACTACAATACATTGTTATTGAAATCAACTAGGGTTTTCCAAAAGAAAAATATTTAGTTACATACGTATATGGGTAAAAAGTCTATCAAGATAATCTTTAAAATAGCGATTGGAATCCGGAAAAGATAACGATTTTCTTATCTTTAGAGACCAGCTACTGCAGGGTACTTATTTGTATCAATTGAACATGCAAATCTGTAAAATTAACAGCAGAAATTAGAGACAGTCCAACCTAATGAGAAAGTAAAAATATTATTTAAATAAAATAATTTTAAATACGTAACATCCATATTTTTATTGGAAATTCAGCGCTGACTATAATAAAACAATCACAAATCGGAACTCACACTGTAGATGACCAAATAAACCGGATTTTTAACGATAAACACTATAACAAATGCAATATCCGAACCAGGTTATGATTGGACAGATTTCAGGAAAGAAGTGATAGCCTCTTTTCAAGGAATATTGCGAAGCCTTAAAAGAAGTTGTCTAATGTAGACGGAATATGTAAATATGCAAGTATTTATAACTTTATCCGAGGCATGGTGTCCCTGGCTACGGAAGTTATTATTTCTGGCATTGGTAAAGCGTTTTATAGCGACCATTCCTTTTCTCAGCTAGAACAACCGGTGCATCTTCCTTCCGAGCGAGGTAAGGGATTGACGTCAATTACCATAGCAATCTCTTTATGAAATGTCGACAATGACGAAGGAGTCATCAGATCGACCGCGGGTCGGCGGACTGTGCGAGAGGTCCTCTCGGGAGGAGTCAGTGCTCAAAATCACAAATGAAACTTCTTTCAAGAAGAGATGTAGGCTTTTTTTTATCATATTAGAAAGACAGGGCACACATAACTTTTCATTCGATTTTAACTTATTAGACATAAAAAAGCAATTGCATAGCACTTTACTGATCCTATCACTCCAATTTCTGTTTATAATTTAAAAAAATATTAACTCAAATCCAGGATGAAATTTTTAAAATAGATATTTTACATTGTGCTCATAACCATGGAAGAAGCATTTCTCTATTTAACACTATAAATTTTAATACAATCATGTCCTTCACATCACAAATTGGTATAGGTATATCGGCATATTGAACTATTAAATTTTCTGAATGTTCTTGAATAATTTCGTTAAAATTTTACATTAAGATCCTATCGAAGTTTTGATCCTAAATTTCACACGATGTAACACTAGAAATAAATTTGAAATATTGCAAACAGTCCAGGATGACCACGTACCTCTTCAACTTCCCTTATAGATTATGCAATATTCGAATCACAGATATCAGATACCATTTTAAACTGAACATATTTCAGAATTTTAATACAAATTAAGGAGAATGTCTTTCTGGCAAAAAATGATTTTGATAAGAACTGCAATTAATTTCAAATTTATCATATTATTCACAGTCACTCACTATAATTCACTAAAGAAACAACAACTTATACACACACTAATGCAGAGTTGACCTAACACACACACTGAAGTTGAATAAACGAATTATACCGAAACTGTTGATTTCCTCACTGATATCTATGCACATGTCTCCATATTAAAACAGAGAAATACCAAATACAATGATAATATGTATGATATACACTTTTTTAAACAAGCAGATGCACAATATTTGTTTCCTTAGCTGCAACGGAATGACACCCATTGTACTATTTCATCATCAATGGCCAATAACCGAAAGATATGAGAGCATTGATGCACAATAACTCAATTAATCTTTTTCCAAATCTATAAAATTACAATGACATGTAATCTCCGCCATCTTCTGGTTCTGCCTGCTAATACTGGACTCCGGAACACGATGCCACATTGCAATTCTCGACGACAGGTGTGATAGTTGATGGATTCAATGGGGGGACGTATGGTTCCTCTTCATCACGGCTTAAGTTGAAAATCATCAACATCGCTGCTTTCCAAAGGTTTACCTCTGAGTCTGACTTCAAATATGTAGACTCTAACAACGGCTGGAGATGCATTCCAGCCCTAAACGCTTGCAAAATACGACAGTAGGAACACTGATTTGCTTTGCTTTTGCAATCGGTGACGCACTTACCGGATGCAGCGCACATGTAAATCCATCTGTTGTTCACCAACAATTGGATAAACAAGATGCAGGCACTGCACGCCATAATTCCAAGGATTTTTTTTTGTTTTTTTGTCCCCACAAATTCCACAACGGGGGTTCTCCATTATAAAAATCTCTCCAAGAGGTTCTTCACTACTAGATGCCGATGAAGTATCTGAAACAATCGTTTGCCTACTACTCTCAATTATTAAGATCTCAAGTACTTTGGCTCTGCTATCCTTTCCCATCGATAGCTCCTACGGCACTGTGACGCCTAAAACAGCATGTGGACGGAAATGTAATTAAGAAAGGGGGTGGGAAGACGGAGAAGGATCGGTAACTGTCCCTCTCTTTATCTCGTGGGGAGAACCTTATGCAAATAGCTTGCCAAGCAATAATCGGTTTAAGCAGTGACGCCCTTTTCATTGCTACGTAGGCGATGATTCATTTTAAGTCAGCGTTAAAATCATCATCTTACATGATATAAAATTCTGTACTTTATTGAATAATAAGCCATGTATACTATCCACTTAATTCATTTCTTGAGTATATAATTTTGTCCACATTGCCACGAAGCTTTTTTCAGCTCTTCAGAATAAATCGTTTATAGTTTCTTCGGGGTGAGGGATATCACTCATGACATTTATTTCGATTAAATAAAAATGTTGTAAATATCATAAACTCCAAAACACGATAAAAATCGGAACCAAATTAACCACGATTAGCCAGAAAACACTTTTGGTTTAAATAATTAATTTTCGCTTTTTTATAATGTTTTTCCGAAAGATTATGAAGAATAATGACTTTTTTTACATAGTTTCTTTGGTCTGAGATGGACGATACCAAGAGAGACGTTCCCAGCTACTCCCTGATCGCGAGACATGAAATTCTTACACATCGTTCCTCACTCCCAGGCCACACCCTCCTTATCTCCCTTTAGCAGATGAGGGAGAAACACTCAGTCAGCGGTAGCAAACGATGGAGAAAAACTTCGCACCTATCATTCCCGATAAAAACTCACATCCAGGGGGCAATTCTGAACATAGCAGTAAAAACCCAGGGAGATTGTCCTTATTCTTCCTCTTACAAAGGATGCTTACATATTGACCCTTGAAAAACACAAACGTTTGGGAAAAAGCAGCAATCACTTCAAGCGGTCGGTCACGTATGGAGACCTCAGCTCGAAATTGGAATGTAAGGCCTAGGAACATCACGCGATCACCACCCGTCGTAAGAGGTGATTGGTTTAAAACAAGATTTGGGTGATTGTGTTCGTATTTCGTTTTTCGACTTGTCTTTCATCGGACGTGTGCCTTTAGTTTATCGCTTTCCACCATTTGTAGTGCAAATTGGTAATACGTAAGCTACTATAGTTCAGTGGTAGAATATCTGCTCGGCTAGTGGAAGAGCTGGGTTCGATTCCCGGTCATAGCAGACTTTCTTCTCGTTTAAAAAATATTGCCAGATAATACGTCTGTTAAATATATTTTTACTTTTTCCATATACGTAGTCTAGGGAAAAGTATTGTATTCATGAAACAAATAGACTTCGAGATTTCAACGGAAATACATGTTTTGAGGTCCCCTGAACACGTTTTGACCGTTTTCTCGATGATGTCTGTGTGTGTGATAGCTTTTTGTGGATGCTCGAACTCAAAAACTATTAAAAAGGTCAAGGTGAAATTTTATATTAAACATTACTATAAAAGTCCGAAGACCTGATTACTTTTTCGTAAAATTCAGCCAAACGGAAGCGGGTGTTTACTCTTGTCACATCTGTTATTTTGAAATATTAGCTTTAATATTTGATAAATGTAAAAATGTATTGGAATAAACGTAGGAAATTTAGTTGTCTACAACCTTTTTTTAAAACATTTTTCCATATAATGCATTTTTTAAGAGATATGTTACATTTTTAGCTGCCACCACTACGGCACCTACAGATTACTATTGTTAACAATTTACGCTTAGTAACGCTCCTTTTTCTTTAATTAATTGTTGGAGCTTTGTGGCTATATCCAATATCAGAAGGCTATGGTTTGAGTTTATTTATGTTCTTTGTAAAGTCTAAAATTATCTCGCAGTGTCGTGAAATATTTATTATTATGTAACGAATTTGGAATTTTTAGAAATATTACACAAATGGAAAAGATCATGAGGTGGCCACATCAGATTTTTTTGTTTTTGCACTGGAATTAATTCATCATGTCACAGAAAATATCGAGTGATTGTACAAGTGCTTCCCCTAAAAAAACGTAAACAGGTGACATTGGAATAGAAGCTGGATATTTTCAAGAGATATACCTAATGATGGTGAACGTGCGATTGATATTTCTAATAAGTTGGATATGTCAAAAACGAATGTAAGGTCCATAATAAATCGCGTTATAGTAACGCGAATTAGATGATTTTAATTTATTGACACCATCGAACACGGTTTAAAATGTATATGCGCAGAAATATTTTGCCAGAAATGCAACCTATTATTCATCTATTCTTATGGGAAATTCGTTTTCATTTGTCGTGTGTTTAAGTAACGAGGTATTTTTCAGGAACGCCTTAATAGCATTAACCCGTAATCACAGGCAGCGGTCTCACTCAATCAGACCGCACGAAAATTTCAATCGTCTCATTTAGAGTTAGTGAATTATCTCCGCCTTTGAGATTTTGTTTACCTTTGTATAATTCAGATGACTTTGTATACTGTATAGCACTTACCTTCTAGCATCGGACCTGTGTTCGCGTAATTTTTTCGGAACAGTTCTGTTTCACGTTTTCGGAAATTTCTAAAGATATGTGGCAGTTAAACCGTCCTGGACCATCGCACGTCCCGAAAAGAAAACAAAAACTGCCTTCCAATATTTTATTTGTAGCAGCTCAATATGTTTGAAATGTTCAGCACCCGCTGAAGTGACGAAGTTCTACCGCCTCATTTTTTTAATAACTTTTTATTTATTCTAATTCGTTTATACTCATTTGTTTAAACAAAACCTCTGCAAAAGATTAAAGCAAATACTCAAGTTTATGTATGAAATTTAAAAAAGTAACCTATCAAAAATTGGAACCTTTTTTGTTAAAATATATTCATTTATATATTTACTAAGAAGAAATTGCATACTAAGAGTTCATATTTTTGTGTTTGTTTGCCAAGACCCAATTACAAATACAAACATAATAAAACTTCTTCTTTCTTCTTACATAATTAGTTATTTTTGGCGTGGGGTCTGACAGAACGCATGCCTGTGTTGGCGCGTCAATTACTTATGCCTGTGCTTACGGGTAAAACGAATGATTGCTGTACTGTGAACCTACTGTACTTACGTACTACTACTACTATTACTATCAGTATTTCCTGAACTTTACCGCATAGATTTTCCTTTTTGTTTGTGAATTTACAGTCCAATAACCTTCGGCTAGGAACCAGTTAATCCAATATAACATTGTTCATATAGGTTTTTAATATTCGCATTAGGACGTTTTTTTATGGAACGAATTTAGGTCGTTATACGAGGGATTGCTGTACTACCACATAGTATTAACCTTTCGCGAAGCAAAAAACCGTTCAACTTCTCGGATGTAAGATACAACCTCAAAACATGGGTCGCCAAACTGCGGCCCGCGAACATGTGTGGCCTCGAGAGATTTTTACGCGTATACCGAAGCTATGATGAAAATGAGACCCGTGAAATCTTAGCAAACGAATTAAACAAAATTATTAGTTATATTTCATTTAAATAACTGAAAATTGTCACCACAATGTGCGGGACAAAGATAAATATGATTGAAACTATGCTAGACAAGTCATAAATACGGTCATTATTATTTATTGCTTTGTTCGCAAAAAACTTTGATTGAAAAATGAAAAAGAAAATATTCGCGTCTTATAGTTGGATAAATATAATATTTCCGCTGGTTATGCGGTGAGAACTATTATTTTCCTCACGAGGCACGCCACCCATAACTGGTCACGAGCCGTACTTTCAAAAACGGCTTTTTATTGTTTCCTAACTGGTGGTGGAACGCGAAGTTTCGGAAATAATTATTATAAATAATTTTCACGACAAAATTATTGCAATATTTAAGACCCCAAAAATGTCCATGAATGAGTAATATGTATAATACAAAAATCGAAATTGAACAAAAAATCCTCTTCTTGGAAAAGATGGTGTATGTTTCGCAAAACGCTAAGAAGTAAAGCGCCTGATGCATTAGCAAACATACGAACACGCCTATCTCACAAGGTAGGGTTTCTTTGGAAAAATGCTCAACAATATTTTAATCGTTTGCCATTGAAATAAAATTGACTGACGGCCGTAGAGAATTAGAATAACTATGAGCTTGCCCGACTTTTGAATCCACTTCCACTGAAAGCATATCTAATACGGAAGACCAACCTTCGATTCCCGGTCAAGTTCGCGATTTTTCTCCTTCTTTCAAATCGATTATAACTTCGAGGATATTATAAGATTTGTATTACGTCACCTTTACATTATATTCGTTTATCATACTATATATAAAAATAATCGAGTGTCTGAGGCGGTGTCCGGTCAGGTATAACTATGTATCCATAAATCAAAATCTACATAACGTAGAATCCCGATCAATGAGTCATCTTAACCGCAATACAGTGTATAGGGATAAAGACTTGTTTTAAAACCGATTCACTACAACAATTTATTATTTTTTAATGTTTTGTTTTCATTTTTCCCATTTTAAAACTTGGAGATGAGTGTAGATTATTTTTCCTTTGCACATTAAAATGACTAAAAATCATCATCAAGCCAGGACTTGAACTATAGAACAAAGAAAATAACGACGTTGATTTTCTTACGGTGAAATTTCAAATACGGAGGGAATATTTCCGAAATTGATTTTTAATTACGAAATCTGGAGTTTTTTTAATGAAATGATTTTCCTTTCCATGATGAACGATATTGTTGCCAAACTCAATATTGCAAACGTATGACATTGAAATGGATTAACGAATAGTTAACCATGTAAATAAAAGACGGCATAACTATTTCTTCAATTTAAAATGCTAAAATACTAGCATATAATAATTATAGTAATCATTGATATTTATAACGATCTTGTGAGTTATAAATTTATAATGTATTAATTCAGTAATATTTTAAATTACTGTATTTAAGTATTACTGCTGTATGTTCTTTAATTATTATGTACTAATAAAACCAGTGTAATTCAACACATAATAAGTAAACAGGTTTTACGATTGCCCTAATAATACTAACTTATATTTTAAATTATTTTATGACATATGTTTTAAATAACAGATGAAATTCGATTATCATTAGTCATTGTAGTAAATGCCATCGAAGGTATAAACAAACACTCATTGAAATAATTCAATGCTGAAAGAATCGAGCTAATCGAGCTGAAAGGGCGATACATTTGCTGGCGTATACGTATCTATTATATATAGTGTTTCCGGGATTATCCAGCGTAAGGCGAGCGAGGCCTTGTCTGAATATAAAAGCCATGTTTGACTTAAAATTAGGTATATTTTCATGTAAATCATCCTCATATTAAATTTCTGTAAAACGTTTCTCACCCCCAAAAATTTGTTAGACTCGAGTTTCAATTTTATAATAGTGATTGGCAATTGAATAGTTTCAGAAGTCAAAGAGAGCGATCATGATGCAAAAAGGAGACACAGAGTAAACTCCTAGAACACCAAAACAGACACCTACCATTAAGCTAACGCCCACTAAAAACACCGTTCTGTAAGAAATTTCTTTCTTCTCTTATATAAGAATGTAAAACCGCTTGTGATTGCGGACGTGCCTTGCCTTACCGACTGACCTCTCAACGCGCTCTCACATGATCTCTTTATGATCACCGAGAAATTAATCTTTGCAGCCCAACAAATCATTTATTTTCGCGATTTATTGCCTTCAATCATATCGTAATAAGAATTTTTTTTCTGCTGGACAATTTCTATTGGGTATGCTTAATGAGATATTATAAAATGCGCACATTTTGGAATTATTATCAGAACCGCGTTTTAGGCTATGGTAACTAAATAGATTTTCGGTTCCTGCGCATCTTTTTCTCTGGAGACGTCGACATTATTCCAGTAATGATAACTGCTATGAGTTACATTCTTCAACGGAACACCACAATAGAAGAGAGAATTGATATTTTTTCACTAAATATCACTTTCGTCGCGAAGACGAGTGTACTTTATCGGAATTTTTCAGTTGACGCCGGGGAATCCGAGTTGAGTGAGAACCAAGTCTGGTAGAAGTCACAGATGTACCAAGTGTGGCGCAATTGGCCGATGTAACAGCGTTAAATGGAGCGCTGGAGAAGGGCATAATGGAACGCTTCCCATCCCCTCCTTAACCGCTGAAAACTCGGCATTCATCCAACTTCCTCCTCCCTATCATGACATCCTTTCGTTCCTAACAGAGCAGGAAGCGGTATGCGCAGTAAGAATCTGTGTTGGCTAAGAGTGCGTTCGGAAGACTTCAAGGCCAGTGTGCATTAGCTGAATGAAGGGTGTCTGGAGGGGCTCTAGTGTTTTACCCCGCGCCTCCTTAACGCATTGTAATCGCTCTCTTGGATGCCCCGTTGCGAATGTCTCACTCTCCCGAGTCTGTAATCCCGCTTCGCTATTCCTCTGTTCACTTTAACTTTACTCGAAGTCAAAACTCAATAATTCCGACAACGCCTGTATTAATAAATTCACTTAAACATTCAACCGAAGGAACGGTTGAGCATCTGCACAAAAATACTGGTTTCATCGAAACAAGAAAAATAATTTCTGATTATTTTCAATTTTCTAATGTTGTAAATTCACTGAAAATTCATGATTCGCATTAAAGTTGATAGATGTGGAGTAATTATTTCAATGTCTAGTTTGGAATAGATAGAGTATCCACGGTATATTTGTTTATCTTTCCGAATAGATATCTGCATGATATCGTGCTGCATCCATCTTTACTCTTAATCTTATTGAATGACTATTCATAAATTTCTCATACACAGAAATATGCAATTAAATCTGGCGATTAGTAATCGTTATAACAAAAAAATCGTAATTATCCCTTTATAGCTCAATTCGCGTGAATCAATGGCGTTATAGCTCAATCTTTCGATGAAGCTGTATTTTAAAATTACTCGTTAATATTATTATCAGAGACTAATTTTTTTAAATATAACTATCATTTAGCTGACGCATATCAATCTTCTGAAAACGAATAGGAATGTACCGTGAAAAGACCACGAGGAGAAAATACAGCATTAAAAAATCTAATTTCAGTGAACTCGAAGAACATAAATTCTACTCTCTGCGCAATCCCATTTATGCCAACACAACGTTTTCATATCGCGAACTTTTTATCTTCACTTGA